>JAJHUR010115240.1:2649-14170 GCA_027495735.1 Lutjanus campechanus | reverse complement strand
CAAAAGATCCTATGTGTATTGAAAAAAGTACAAAAGGGAGCACAAGAAGGAAAAAAAGAAAGGAAAATAAAGAAAGAGAAGTAAAACAAAAATACATGTTTAATGCTAGGTGGGATAGACACAGAAAAAAATAAAGTAAAAGCTAAAAATCTATATTAAAAAAGTTATTATAAATAAAAACAGATTTTGCCAGAAATTTCTCACAACTGGACAAATGCAAAAGAGATTCTGGACATCCATCACAGAATCTACAATTCAAGTCAATGTCTCTCTTTGGGTGTAGAGGATTCATGAATGAGTTCAAAAGAAACTTCCTGAACTGTGTTGGTGATTAAGTATTGATTAGGTAGAAGCCAGGCCTTCTTCCAGACTTTATGATCAGCTGTTGTGACTCACCTAAAGCGGGAATGTCCAGAGGGCCATTTCAGTTCATGCTTCTTGCGAAGGTGGAGTGTGAGAGTGTAGCACCATGAGAAGACTTTATCACAGATATGGCATTTATATTTGGACATCCCCCCGTCCTGTTGGCAAATATTATGTAATGATGTAAAGCATCATTATAACAAGATTACAGCAGGTTCTACTGATGTTCTGCGGATGATCTAAAGCGGTTATATATTTCTGTATGCTCATGGTTACAAACCTCGTGCATTCGCTTGAAATGGTGGCTCATAGTTTGGAATGTGTGACAAGAATAATCACAACCCTCCACTGTGCAGTGATACACGGTGCCCTCGTTGTGAACCTCTGTGTGCTTCTGTAGATCTCGCTGGTTCTTAAATCTGTAAAAAAGTAAAAGAAAAAAGAAAAAAAAAACAACGTGCCAACATTATTTTATAATGATAATATGTACTGTACATTTTTAGCCTGTGTCTCAGTCCAATACAGAAATAGATGAAGAGATTCAAGTTTAGAGTCCTTAAATATTACTTCACACAGAGGCTGTTATAATTACTAAAAATATTTAATTACCATTATATGGTACAATTTTAATAGATAAATTACATACATCTGCACTCAAGTATATTCGTTCTGCAAATCAGATTAGTTAAGAATATACCAGAGACCCTTAAATGCACATGAAAATAACTACAAAATGTAAAATAACAATAATTAATAATAATAAAAGTTTTTTTTTTCCATTGTTGAGTAATCCAATGAAAAGGTAAGTCTAAGAGGACTCCTTCATAAAGGCTATACTTGGTAGTTTTTAGATAAAGCTCCTGTTTGTTTCTGTATGGAGAATATTACAGAGATTATTTGGACCGAATAAAATGATCCATAGAACAAATGAACATTTTGAGACAAACAATGTTAATAAACATCAGTGTTCAAGCAACAATGTGTTGTACATCTCTTCCATTTTCTGTCTCTCATTTTTTTCTTCTGTACAGGACTTTGTAACTCCTGTTTTGAAAAGTTATGAAACTGAAACAGCTGAGACTTGATATCACTACTTTTGATGCTAAATTTGCCAAAAGAAGTCACACTTTAGAGGGGGGTATACACAGTACAGTACAGCTGCTGTCCACAGGACACCTAAACAGTTTGAATGTCTACCTTTTATCACAGAAGTCACACGGGAAGGGCCGCTCATCACAGTGGCGGAACCTGATGTGGATTTTCAGAGCTGCCAAAGTGGTGCAGGTCATGTCACAGAAAGGACACTTCACCTGATTCACTGCGAGTTAAAGAAAAGAACACAAACAATAATTAAATATAGTGACTGACAAATGAATCATCAGGCCTCCAGTGCACTATTCTAACTGCAGTTTACATTCATTCTAATATGTGTTTATTATTACAAGTAATTTTGTCTAAAGAATCTATTTTTCAATGACTGGTATGTCAGAGAACTAAATATTTCAAATAGGTTTTGAAAATTAGCTTATCATCAAACCAAAAAACAATAATCAAGCTCGTCCTTCATTATATCTGACCAAAGCATTCCTGAAAATGTAAAAATGTACCATCTAACAACAATTTAAGATTAGATTTGCAGAAAGTTTTTACCATGCTGACGAACATGATCCCTCAAAAGTCTCTCACTGGAAAAAGCTTTGCCACAATGTTCACAAACCAGCGACTCTGTTCAAAATGAAACATGTAAATGTAAAAAAGTCAGCATTTATAATACATTCAGCGCAGAAATGCTGCAAACTGAAGTGCCCTTCTCACCTATTGGCTCAGCCTGCCTGTGTAGGTGGTCAAACAACTTTGTGTTGCTGGAAAACATGCTGCCACATGTTGGACAGGCTACAAGTCTCTCCTGAGTGTGACTCCGCATGTGTTCCCTCAAGCGGTACCTGATCTTGAAGAAAGCATCACAACCTGTAACATAAACAGAAAATATAGTGAACGCTATGCTGGAGCAGGTGAAGTTGGACACATCAGTAACATCCCTTTAACCTCCTCTTGGATCAGTCATACCTGACCAATGGCAGAAGAGAGCCTGCTGTTGTTGTGGAAGAGACTCTGGCTCAGCACTTTCTACATGATTGTCCACATGTCTGTAGAACCACTCAGGATTGTTGAATGTACCCTGTATAAACATAGAATTATTAATACTATAACAATGGTGCTATCAATCATTTAATGATCAATAAATAACTGAAACTTACATCACAGTGCTCCCACTGACAGACGTATCCGTCTGATCCTTCAGGAACCAGGTTGTTGCTGTGTACGCCTTGGTTGCAGCTGGGCAGATCAGGACGGGACCGGAGTAGCTGTGAACCAACGAACTTGAGCTTACCGTGGTAGTTGTGGAAATAAGCGTGGACCTCCAGCTCCGCAGGGCTGCCCATGGATAGAAACTCACATCCATTCCAGAGACAAGCATACTCATCTAAACAAAGAGAGGGAAGAAGTAAGTATTGCAGTGAAGCAAGAACAGCTAAAACAGAATGAACAAAAAATAAGCAGAGATTTGACTGAGTAAGGCTGCACAATTAACTGAAACGGGCATAAACTAGCCGTTGTCTGGTCCTTAAATACACTCGAAAGTCCAACAACATCTACCCCAGACCAAGAACGAGTCACTCTCAATCAGTGTGTGCCCATGGCTCATGCTCATTTACATGACTTCATTCATAACAGAGAACAGAGAATCGGCATTGTCATTCACTCAAACGCTAGAGAAACGGCTGAGGGCCTAGGTGATGAGGAGGAGTTGGTTAAAAAAAAAAAAAGAAAAAAGAAAAGATGCCATTTCAGTCGTGACTCGTGTGGGCAGAAAATAGTTGTTGCTTTGAGAGGAAAGACAAAGAAACTGTCACAAAATATTACGAGTGCATAGTCAAGAAAAAGTGCTGATATAAAAATGTCACCCTTAATCGCAGAAGGTTTAAGATGCAGCTGTCTGTTGCAGAAATGCTTCTTCTTTTTTTTTGGCATTTTTGCCTTTATTTGACAGGACAGCCAGAGAGTAGACAGGGAACAGGGTAAAGAGAGGGGGGATGACACGCAGCAAAGGGCCGACTAACAGCCTCCATACATGGGTCAGACGCTCTACCAACTGAGCTAAACCTCCACCCGCAGAAATGCTTCTTAAAGCCAATGCAGCACTTTAATTGAAATAATTTAAGCCATACTTTTAATACCAAAAATAATTGCGTTCAGTGCCTTGTTCAGTACACTGCGTGTAGGTTGTTTTTCAAAAAAAAAAAAAGGAAAAACATTATCCTGAAAAACATTTTCCCAAGTCCTGTGCTGAGGAAGGTTTTCTTTTTGCTGTGGTATCATAAGATATATCAAGTATCTGGGATTATGACAACCCTATTTACGACCCGAATTTGCAGCCTTACTTCACGCCAAGTTCAACTTTGATGGACTCTGAAGGGGCAGAGCCACAACCTCAAACAACAGCAAAGATATTTGCCTCTGTAGGCAATGGCCACTACCCCGCATTCACTTTTGTGTGACTGGGCCTTTACAGGTAATATATAATATATTCATCATTATGAACTGTATAAAAGTGCTCTCACAAGAAGACCAGCAAACAGAGAAGTACACATTGTCGTTTAAATGACTAAATTCGCCACTGTGTATCACATCTCTTCTCAAAATTAAAATGACAATTCACAGATGAAAGCCCACGATTGGCTACAACTTGATAACCCAGAGGAAAATATTTAACATGGGAACTTTTTGAGATGTCTGCAAATATTTATATTTATATTTATGATGCTATTGTGTCTTCAAACACACTAGGGTCTCTTGTGCATATGACTGGTGTACTCCTCACTCACCCAGGTCCTCTAAAGCATCGTTGTCTCCCAGGTAGTCCTTTAGATGCAGTGACATATGGTCGCTAAGCTCCTCCATGGTGTGGCCCTTAAAGGTGCATGAATCCCACTCACACGTCACCTCAAAATTGTCCAGTCTTTTAGTTGTCATCATGACGGTGATGACCACTGTGTGCTCAGCTGCTGCACACAATCCAGACCACCTAAATACAAACACACATATAGCCACAGACATGTTAACAAAAAGACAAAATAAACAGTGAGCGACCAAATCTCAGCAAGGAAGCGATTATATGCATTAGCATGTAATGTTAGCGAGAACTGGCTGGAAGTTTTTACGCAGATTAGGTTAACTAACTTAGAAAATGTTCTGACCGACGTTAGCTCCAGTTAGCTGATTATATCTCTCTCTGTATTCCTAGCTGAAGGTGACCTAGAAAACATTTGCATTCGTTTACTAGCAAACGTAACCAACAACTAGCTAACTGTTGATTATTTCTCGCTTATGTGTTTATATAAAAGCTATAATTTTTGCTAACAGCCTGGCTAATTTACCGCTGAATCTTTCACAGGTTTGTCCTCCCTGTCGGACTTTTCCTAAACCGCTAACAACGTTAATGTTTACTTTTCAAGCCGTTTAACATGACAAATCCTTTTCATCTTAAAGGGGAATTTGTAAACACACGCTAATGTTCCTAAACCGTGTGATAGACGACGTTTTATAAATGCTTCTTACTGATATTAATGTCACCTGCTGTAGCAGCTCTGTCTTTCTTCCCTCCTCTCAGCTTGTCTGGTTTTGTTTATTTCCGGTCAGCGGGAGCCTCAAAGCGGAAGTTCTTCTTCTTCGTCTGTTTATCAAAATGAGTGGAGAATTTAAAATAATATTTTATTTGACTATATTATATTTTAAATTTTATTATTTTAGACCAGTATGTACACAAACAACTGCCCATACCAGATGAATATATATCGTTGCAAGAAAAGAAAAGAAAAGAAAAGAAAAGAAAATGTAATACAGATTCAAAATAATGTATCATCAGTCCTTAAGAAATGTATCAGGCACATACTTTCCCTCCTACGGCCTCTTATAGTGTTGTTGTTTTTTTTTCTTTTCTTTTATGTTCCTCCCAGGATCAATACCAAGCTTCCTGCTAATTAATTTCTCCATAAAGTGAAGTGAAGTATTTATTCTTGGTAATGTGAACTTCTCCAAGGAATATGAGCCTACTGCTATTAGATGGAATGAGTAAAGAGCGTGGAACAAACCTGAGTCATCCAATAACTTGAAAACTGGAACAAGTGTAAGATGAGATGTTATCTCAGTAAAAACAGAGGAAAAATCCAAACTGTCATTCAGTCTTAGAGATATAAATGAGAAACTCTGCTTGCATGTCGCTTATCACAAGTCTTCAAATCTAATATTAGCTTTTAGCAGCATACCACCCTCCCTATATAGATTTATATATTAAAAAAAAGTCTAAACACTCCCAGAAAGTTGTAAGAGCTCATAAACACCCCTTTCTATTGTTCAGTGTTGGGAAAAAAAAGAAACAACCATATGTTAGCATAAAGACTTGTCAGTGTGAGAATCTTAATTTATTTGGTTAATATTCCATCAATTTATTTGTTTTAATGAGTTTGTATTGCATTTCTATTAGATTCCCATGTTTAGTGCAGCCTGGAGGGAATTAAATGCCAAGATAGTGAACACATCAAGCAAGGACCTAATTTACTCTGTCAAGTCAGCCATTTGTTTAACTTTTGTTCTGATTTTTAATATTTTCTTTGTAATATTTTATTTCCATGTAGAAAACACTTGATTTCCACTAATAAATTGTCTGGACTGTTCCGTTGAATTCCTGTGTTCAAGTACAGAACTCACACCAGATGTTCTGTGAGTCAACACCTCCAACATCACTGTGTATTTTTTTTCATGTGTAGTTAATAATCCAGACACAGAGAATCTGACTGTGGGTATAAACTAGTCAGGTGTCCATGATGTCAACAGAGATTTTAACCGAGCAGGAAGAGAGGTAATTCATGCCTGGAGGAATCACATGTCCCCTCCAGCCTGGGGAAAAACTGGAGGTTAAGGGGGAAATGTGAGCTTCTTTGCTGACTTTGCTGCAGCCACTTTATTTTTCATCCATGTTCCCATGATGCTATAAGATTGTGCAATAGATACTAACCACTAGAGGTCATAATTTGCTGACTCTCAGCACCACACCATGCAATGTCTTGCCTGTCAAGAAATATAATATTTTCATGAGGGTGCATGGAAGTCACACAGTATTATACACTGATATCAGCATGCCAGGGTTCAAAATAACCATTTATGTTGTGGCGCACATTTCATCCAAATGTGAATTTCTTTCAGGCACAGAGTAGTCTGATGCGGACTCATGAACTGGGAAATCCCATTTGTAGAGTGACCGTGCTGTTAATAATCCATACGCATTTCATGGCTAGATGCTATTTTAACATTTAACTAATAAGCAGCCATTTTTGTTCACAACTGTACCTGCTTCAACATAACAGCAATTGACACCCAAATTACATAATATATTTGATGCAGAGTCAGAGTTTATAAAATTGCAACTCTACCCTTTCGACAGAATATAATAAGCTGTGTAGGTGGGATTGTAACCAGACAGACAAGTCTTTTAAAGAGGGGACAGAGCTCAGGCAGCTCCAGTGCCGTCGCTGATCTGTTATTCAATATTTCATGCTGCTCTGCAAACATAAGGGCCCATAACAACTGAATTATTCATGTAGTTTTATGTCAGGATGACTGATTCACAGGAAAATGACCACCAGCATCCAAAAAGCAAAGCAAGTGGATGAAGTGAAAAATGATCAAATAATGTTTTCATTTTCCGTCTGACCTTTGTTTCATTCAAGATGGATCTTATTTTTTAAGATGAGGCCATTTTTGCAGCTCTTAGTTAATCCCTGTAAATAAGTGTAAGAAAAATGGAGAGAACAATGTACTGATTACAACTCATATTAGCAGAAGCATCCTTTAAATGGCTCCAGATGTTTGCTGAGTTTTGAGGATTGAAACATCTGCAGGGCACAACATGCCGGCTCTTAAAAAAGGCCTTACATGCAGTTCTTACTTTGGCCTCTAGGGGTGCTGTGGGAAAAGAATCCAGGTCTGGAAAACAATTTCCCAGATTTCACTCAGGATATAATAGAATTATAACAAAACAGTGATGAAGAAAGCTAGAAATGAGTAATGCAGCATGATTGATTGCTGTAATTTTGTCTGAATTCATTTATAAACTCTGCTTTTTAAATTTTATTTTCAATTTGAAACCATATATGCACTATTTTTCAAAATGACACCATCACAGTGAGCATGATTTTAAGAATTTTGAATTAAGTTGATGTATGGATCTATATCTTATTTTTAAAATGCTTATGTTGCTCAGAGACCAAAACACCAAAATGAATATGGATATTGAACACAGAAAGAAATAGCTTGGTTAACATTATAGTTAGTTCGTCAGGTTGAATTCCCTTTTTAACCACAGTAATAGTTGAGTATCAATTATTTAACCAATTTATCAATTATGTACTCAAAAATAATTCTCATTTAACATTTTTGAAACACTTCTGCAAATCAAAAATAATTGTTAGATTTGTGAGAGTGATGGTGGAATGATGTTACTCAATTTACAAAACATATAAAAAGTATCACAAGACTGATTAATCAGGGCGATTATCTGGCTCATTGAGATAATCAGCATCGGCTGATGCCTGCACTCATGACAAACAAAAAAATGTCTGCAGAAACATCTGCTGTGGAACGATGTAAGCGCTCCGCCCTGTGAGTTTTGCAAAGGTGGTGGAAAAGTTAGTTTCAAGTCCTGCACCCTGCTGTCAAATGCCTGAATTTCCTTAAACACCATTGTCTTTTCTAAATGTTAACACAATTCTCAAATCTTAAACTGCAAATCTAATCTAAAACTGTTTCTACTAATTGATAAAATCTCCATGCAAAACAACCTGTTAATGAATAAGATCACCATGTATTTTAGATTAAAATGTGCATAAAGAAATGGAATTACACAACTTTTCTTTGTTTTGATATGGGCATTATGTATCAGCCATCGCCCACCCTGCTCTCTAAATCGGTGGTTCTTAAAGGGGTCCTTCAGGTGGTTCCAGGAGGTCCCTAGCAAAAAGGTGAATAATTTATTTTTACTGTAATCCCATCCATAACTAATACAATGACAGAATGAATAACTATTTGTTCATACACCATACTCACTCTGTAGTCATTTAGCAGTGATGTACCATCACAGCGAGGACACTGCCACCACTGCAATGTATATAACCCTGGGACAAAATCTTATCAGATAGGAGTCAGTAGTAGTCAGTAGTTGTCAGTTTTAGGGGTCCTTGACGTGAAATGTTTGCCCAACCCAAAGGATACAATAAGTCACAAGACAAGATTCTGTATCATCATTTTAATCAGAGTTCATTCAGAGCAAGCTGAGAATACAAGCACAAAATCACAACATGTCTGCAGCGGTATGACACTGTCATATCATCATTTCACTCTGGTCTGACAGCACACGCAGTCCAAACCAGACAGCATATACAACAATGAGAGATATAGCACCAGGGTGTCGGAGTGCATAGCAGCACGTCTAGTGGCTGGGTCAGACTTGATGCTAGCAGGCAGCAGGCTGTAGAGGTCAGACACGGAAAACTCGCTCACTCACACACACACACACACACACAGAAGCTATAACGGTGGGTATAGTGCTCGACTCAGCCCTCACACACTGCAGCCACGTCGGCCGCTGAGGGTATCACGGTAGATGAATGTGTTTACAACCAGAGAGAGGGAAGGGTGTGATGAAGTTTTAGCAAAAACACACTCACAATGATCAGACGTGATTTGCGCAGTTTCAGACAGCAGCATTTTAAAGAGCTGAACTACAAGTCCTGGCCCATTCGTTGTCCTCGAACACCTGGAGAGATCAGCCCACTCAGAGTGGAAATTATTGAGTTAATCGATAGGTTGTCCTTTTTTCAGGCCTGTATTCATCTTGTTTTCTTATTTAGCACAATGACAGCGTCACAGCTCAGAGGAGAGGATGGAGTACGATGTCAAAAAATACTGAGTCATTGTAAAAACTGCAGTATTCCCTTTAAATCAAAGGAGTGGATCTCTATCTAGATCGCAATAAATATGTTTGTGGGTGAAACCATATTGCTGGTGTGTTTATTTTATAGCTTTAACAGCCACTAGACTATGATTTTAGTTACTGTATGTACTTTTTCAGTGTGACCAGAATCTATTTCTACTCATGCATTATATTTGAAAAGGCCTTGCACCTATACATTTATCTTAAATGGCTCAATTTACAAGCTAAGATGTGACTGTGTGACAATATAGTCTGCTAAAACATTGCTACTCAACCAAAAACGGGGTCCTGCATGCAAGCCGTAGCAATTATATTACAGTTCATTTGGTTTCTTAGCAACCAAACTGATGAAACCAGATATCATCCAGAACAATGAAATGAAAACCAGGACCATACAGCGGAGGCACTGTAACTAGGAAACGCAACCGTTAAAACAGATTTTGTACTTTCACAAAACCTCTCGGAGAAAAAAGCATCCCTTCAACATTTTTCTACAATCATTTTGATATTGATCTGAATTGTCAACCATTCAGACAAAAGGTAAAAATGCCCTTTCATACACATACATGTGTACTGATGGCTCTTTTTTATAGCTTGATGCCAAAGAGAACTCATATAAATAATGTGCAAATTATGTGCTCAATAATATAAAGCGGTTCTGTGCACCAAAAATACAAGGAATCACATACTTTCACACATTTACATACACACACACACACTCACACACAGTGAAATTATTTGCATTATTCTAAAAGCTCAACATCAGTGCCCATTCAGAGGTGAACAATATATGACAGGACAGCAAAAACAACAGGTAAGGAAATTAACCAAAGGGAAGAGGTTTGCCTAATTTGTCAAGTAGCCTTCGTTTGCACACGTAAAAGTGTAGAGATGTTCTACTTTTACTGATTCGCTTCAGCCAGTCTGTTGCTGATCTCTTTGCTCTTCTTTGTGATGACGCCCTCTGGTTTGGGTT
The DNA here is from genome assembly GCA_027495735.1 of Lutjanus campechanus. Lineage (NCBI taxonomy): Eukaryota > Metazoa > Chordata > Actinopteri > Lutjaniformes > Lutjanidae > Lutjanus > Lutjanus campechanus. Next base: position 3,782 of record JAJHUR010115240.1, on the reverse strand, counting down.
CTGCGGCGGCTGAAGATGGCTTCTTCTTGGCTGATTGCGAACTGGCTAGCTGCTTCTCTTTTGATTTTTTCACCATCTTCCCTGTTGCTGTTGTTGGTGTCTTTTTTGGTTTGGTGCGAGACACTGGTTTATCCACCTGCAAGAGAAGAGAAATGAAAATAACAAAATTCAACCAAGTAAAAAATAACTAATTTAAACTTAACTGATGTTAAAGCAATAGTTTGATATTTTGAGAAATGGACTTATTAGCTTTCTTGCTGAGAGTCAGATGAGAAGATTGATACCACATATGTATATGTCCATTAAATGTGAAGCTACAGTCAGCAGCTAATTAGCTTAGCATAGCATAAAGACTGGAATCATGGTGAAAAAGCTAGCATGACTCTGTCCAAAGGCAAAAAGTAACGGTTTTAAGGGGGTTATGTGCCAGACGCATTCTGCCTAATCACACCCTACTGTGCCGTTATTGGCTCGAACTTGTTGCCTAGTGCTAACTGTTAGTGCATGTGACGATACTGGCAGTTGGGAGAGGATAAGAAAGCACGTCATGGTGGATGAATGGGTCAATCACAGGACTTTCACCCAGGAAAAGAGGGGTTTGTGTTCCACATGAAGCTATATGTTACTGCTGACTTTTTTTTTTAGACTTAGTCTTTTTTTTAAAACATTATTTTCAGTTTTCAGTAGCAGTTTGGTTAGGTTTAGACACTAAAACTACTTGGTGATATTTAGGAAAATGTCATTGTTTGGGTTAAAATAGAACCCCACAAATTTAGACAAGTCTTTCTGGCAATCACAAAGACTATTAAAGCAACGAGCACTAGCCAATCACAGCACAGTAGGGTGGGACAAGACAGAACCTTCACGTGCCAGACTATTTCTTGGCTGGGAGCAGTGACTTCCTGGACTTCCTGGCAGCAAGACTTCAGTTTTAGATGCAAGATAATCAGCTGTTGGCTGTAGCTTCATATTTAATTAGCGATATTGGTGCTATCGACCTTCTCATCAAACTCAGCAAGAAAGTGAATAAGTACATTTCAAAAAAATTGTCAAACTATTTCTTAAAACAATGTCTTAACTCATGGAGACTCTAAATCATGTCAAAGTCCTATTTTAACATGCAATACGTACCT
>JAJHUR010115238.1:5322-31899 GCA_027495735.1 Lutjanus campechanus | reverse complement strand
CATGTGGTGTGTGAGGGTACACGACGCTACCGCATGTGCACCGCGTGCATCCAGGAAGTGGGTTGTGATGACATCCCCATGGACAATCTAGAGGGGGCCAATGAGGAGCCTGCCTTGTTATTGGGTGTGGACGGGGAGGAGGAGGGGGACACCAAGAGGAGCTGGATGGTAACAGACGACGACGACCTCGCCGAAGACTCGGGAGCTGACCTCATCATCCAGCAAGTGGACGACAGTGACGAGGAGCTGCAGTGAAATGGAACCAAAGTGTGTGTATGTGTGTGTTAAAGCCATGTATGAGAATTTATGCATAAAATATGTGATCCACCGATGTAAATACACACATTTATGATATATTAGTTGTCTATTAGTTAAATGCAACTGTTTAATCATTACTTTCAATGAGATTGTTGATCTTTGTGATAAGATGGAATGCTTTTTGTTAAGCTTCATAAAGATATCCAAAGCATGCATATTCAGTGTTTCCTTTTTTCCAATTATAGTTATATAATAACTCTTTCAAAGATAATGTTTTTTTTCATATGCATGGAAGAACAGCTTTGCTACTTTTTGGGACTCTCTGCTTTGATAAAAACTGGCATCTGAGCAAAACAAAGTGACAAGGACAGAATAATGACGCTGCTATTTCCCTGCTCCCTGTAGGGAAAGTCAAGAGCAGACTTTTCTTTTTCCAGTGTCTCACAGTTGCAGTGCTTTTTATGATTATGTCTGATTATGATATGCACTATGATATGAAGCCAATTATAATTTATTTGTTTGTTTGGTTGGTTGGTTTTTACTTTTGGACACATTAAAGATATTTTTATACACCCTTGTGTCTGTGTCCTTCAGCCCCTGTGTGTTTTTCAGTGTAGATGGAAAGTACCATTAAATTGTGTTTATACTGTAGAAAATGACAATTTGACCACAAGTTTGCAGTTCAGAGGAAAAAGATTAGTATCAGCAAATCATTAATGAATATTGGTTGGCAGTGGTGGAAAGTGACAAAATATATCTACTCAAGTACTCTAAGTATAATTTTGAGATGCTTGTACTTTACTTGAGTATTTACATTTTCTGCTACTTTATAGTTCTGCCCCACTGTAATTCAGAGGTAAATGTAGTTTTTACTCCAGTACATTTATATTATGTATTTACAGATCGATGGACTAGTTGCACTGCAGACATTTTTAAATGTCCTAGCAGGAAACTCACAGGTGTATGAATGATTGCTGCATTCCACTTAAGGGAGGACCTGCTATTGTGCAGGCTGGTTCACTGTGACTCTTACAGGGAGACTTAATGGAACTGTACTGTTGTTGCTGTTATTAAGTCCACCTGTGTTTTTCCTGCCGTGGCGAGTCAAAATGTCTGCTGTCCAACCGGTCCATAGACTTTTTTCTCAGCAGCCATTTTGACATGAAATTGGAGGGTAAACACAGGTGTTACCAATGATACTAATTAAGGTTCCATCAAATTCAGGTCAGACAGAGTCACGGTGCTGCTGTTGTGCATGCTGGCTACACTAAATGGAATGGGACCTAAATTAGTGTCATTTGTAACACCTGTGTTTACCCTACTATTTCATGTCAAAATGGCTTCTGTGAAAAAGTTTTATTCGCCTTATTTCAAAATGCTGCTTACACAGTAACGTGTATCATAATAATAATACTGATAATTCAGCAATGTAATATCACACTGACAGGGTCCATCTGTTGTCTAATGAGTACTTTTATACATTTATAAATACATTTTGCTGCTAGTACCTCTGTAGTTCTACTTAAGTAAGAATTTTAACAAGACTTTTACTTGTAGTGGAATAATTTTACTCTGAGGCACTGCTAATTAAGTAAAAGATCTGAATAATTCTTACACCAGTGGTGTTATATGGGATATTTCTCAAGCTTTGTCAAACTTTGACTATAGACCTTATATGATAATTGGTGTTTAATTCTAATTAATATCTCAAGATACTCAGAAAGAGCTGGTCAGCCCTATACGCACATTATGCAAGTTGCATAGGGCCCCAAGAGGTACGCAAGGGCCTCATCTCTCCCTTGTGTCAAAGCAGGTGTCAGTGTTTACAACTTTGGTGAGAGGATGAAGCAGAACTAAAGAGAAAATAACATATTGAGAGTAAACAGGGTGAGCAGTGATCAAGTAAACTGGTATTCATCCTCGACAAGTTTGAAATCATTCATTCACAGTACAGTTCAAGCTCCTCTCTCACTTTCTCTCCTGATCTCTGGCTCAGTGTGTTCATATACATAGTCATAGGAGTGCCATAAAATATATAAATTTGTAGAACAATAAGAAAAGAAATGTGGAAATCTAAGTAGTTAGTTTGACTTCATAAATATTTAAACAGTTTGAATTAATAGTTAATTTCTCCAAAAGCTGAACACACAGATTTAACTGCATGTCTATATTAGTATCAGTGTATATTAGCCAAAGCATTTCAATTGATTTTTTGGGAAAATGTTCTATTGAAGCTTCAGAATGTTTCTGAAGTTTTATGTGGAACTTTATTAGAACAATTAAATATTTGAAGAGTCAGAACTGCTGTTTGTTTTTGTTGTCATATATTGATGTCAGTTCGATTTGGTTTGGTCAGAACTTTGGAATATCAAATCATTGATCTTTACTCTCTACATCTTGGCCCTTATTTCCCTCAGCTGTCCATAAACTAGGTTATATTGTGTGTAGGGATGCATGATATGGATTTTTTTCAGTTGATGCTATAATTACTTGCTTCACATGGCCGATACCAAAAAGATAAGTGATGATTTCATGTGTTTATGTTTCTGAAAGAAGTTCATATAACCGGTAGTTTTTACTTTAATTCAAAAAGGATAAAACTGAATACTCCACAGCTCTGATCAAACCAAATCTGACTGACATCACTATTACAACAAAAACAAAGAACAACTCTGACTCTTCAAATGTTCATTTATTTTTTCACCAAAAAACTTAACAAACATGCTTTTACCTTTATTGAACATTTTGCTGAAGAATTCAAATAAAATGCTTTAACATCATCTGTCAAATCATACATTATTAGAGCCAACATTTATCTGCTAATATTTGCCAATACCGATATAGACTGCTGTGCTGTGATAGGCCAATATCAGTCAATAATTAATCAGTACTGATATTCATTGAGCATCCCTAGTTATATGAATTTCTTTTGAAAATACAAAAATGTGAAACGATTGGTTATCTTATCAATATCAGCCATGAACAGCGGTTAATTATTGATCAGAGTCCCACCCTGAACTCATCTACATGACAATCAGGACATAGTCATCTTTAATCCTGCAATCACCACAGTAAGTAGCACCTCAGCAGGCAGTGCCAACCTAGGTGTGGACCTCAGGTGGGGAGTGTTTGGAAAATCTCTGTTTAGCCTTAAATATCCCATTTATACACATCCATAAAAATGATTATGTGTATTTTCAAACATAATTTCAGACAAAATAAATATTTTGGGAAATAAGGATCAAACAAAAATTTGGAGGCTTCCTGCAGCGACATGTGGGACATGCTGGTATTCTGGTTGTAGGAGCATTCTTTGTACATGTAAACAGCAAATTCAGGCAATGTGTCTCAGTTGGGATTTGTACAGCAGTTTGTAACACACTACCTCTTCTGCCCTGTGGTGTCAACAACCCAAAACCCATTCTGTTCTATCTATTTACTATTTGACCAACAGATGGAACAAATAGTTTGAAAGGAGGAGGGATTGTAGTGGAAGCACTGGGGCGTGACTGTGTGGCAAATGGTTTAGGTGGCTCTCCAGTCAGTTCGGAGACCCCCTTGGCAGAATTTTACTTAGGGCCCCATGGAGGTCAGGACCGGCTCTGTACTCAGAGTCCCTGGCCTTATTTCACCACTGTCAGAAGCTACTTGTTATCATTTCCATCTCCTGCTGTGCAATATTGATCTAACAGTACAGTAATGTTGTGCAATAATCCAACTGTGCATATGCAATAATAATTAATATACTGGTTTACACTGGCTAATTGTACATTTAAACCAGCCTATACTTTTATTTATAATACTCTTGCATCTTAACACATTTATTTACATACGTCATCAGTATTATTGTTTATGTGAACACTGTTTATGTGACCACTGTTATATATATTGTTGTAAATATTGTTATATACATATTTTTTTTAAATAAATTTCTTATTCTCTATTTTCTCTATAAATTGCTGTGTAATTTAGTATAATGTACATATTTGTTACACATTTGTACATTGTTTTTATTTCAGTTTTTAATATAATTTCTCCATGCTTATATATTATTATTCTTGAGTGGGACCAACTGTAACGTGATCCAGTTTCCCCCCTGGGGTCGCTGAGGTATTTCTACTTCAAATTTTGATTCTGAAACAGATTTTTTAAAATGTTCTTTCAATGCGAATTCCCGACCCATAGATGGCGCCCGTGCGGTGGTTTTATAACGCGCGAGGTCTCCTGTGCTCCCCTCCTCTCGAGGATCAGGTGTGACGTCAGAGTGGAGGCTGGACCAACATGGCGGCCGTCATGAGGCTTGTCAACAGAAGCACTTTAACTTCAGCAATGGGTCAGCAGTACCTGACGTTTAGCTCCACCGCAAAGCTCCATGCAGTGAGTTTTATTGTGCTTTTATCTTACAGGAGGCTGTACTCTGAACATTTAGCCAGCAGCCTGGACAGCACTGCTTGTCAGTTAGCTTAGCTGTTAGCGTCCTCTGTGGCTCACTAAGGCAGGTGTTAGGTGGCTAACGTTACTTATCAGTCTTAACAAGCCAGTTATGTCTACTTTAAAATTAACGTTTTGCTTTGTTGAATGTGTTTGTTTGTTTAGGTTGGCGTAAGAGCAGGTCAAGCTCTTCCAGAAAAGGTGAAAATAGTGGAGGTTGGACCCAGAGATGGCCTTCAGAATGAAAAGGTATTGTGTGAAAGATATTTTAATAACACCGCAGCTTTTGTAACTAGGGCATTCCTCAGTTTAACACTACTGCTAGTGTTAACTATCAGTGTTGTACTGATACAGAGCAGGTGCATAGCTCAGGTGTTGTGTAACCAGGTGGAACTATCTCAGTTATGCACTTGTGCCTCTGTTTTTCCACTGTTCCTCATCTTGTTGTTTGACTGCTATGTGGGGTAAAAGTAACAAAAAAGTATTTGTAAAAGGTGATGAACATGCATATGAGTGATAAATGATCATATGATTTAATTAAAAGACAATTTGCTTAAATCAGTGACATGATGGAAACAAGAGCCATATTTCATCATCTTACATTCATCATTCAAAACACAACATTGTCATTTGTAATTTAAGGAAAGTGGACTCAAAAAAAAATGGAAGTGATGGAATGTATGTGAACTGAAAAATTGATAAATTAATACACTAGATGGACATATGATTTGAATTGGTGTTGTTCTGATGATCAACTGTGATGTGTTACTGTCTACTTTTATCATTCACAGTACCCAACTGATATCTGTCCTTTACAGTAAGCAATTTGTTACTTCTGCCGAAAATGGCAATCAAAAACACTGTCCACTGTACTGTTCCAAATAAAATCTCATTTTGGTAGTTTATCAAATCAATTGGCAATTTATCAGCCTATGTTTCAGTTCACAAACATACCATCAATTCCGTATTTTTCTTGTTCCTTCCACCCTTGAGGTCATTTTCCTTAGATGATAAAATACAATTTTGCATTGTGAATGAAGAACATAAGATGCAGAGAATTATGAAACATGGCTCTGTTTTCATCATATGACACCTGTATAAATAAATAAATAAATCACATGATAATTTATTACTCTATTTTTCATTTCACATCCCTTTTACCCCTTTTTTAATTCACATGTATTTTCATTACTTTTGTTTTGTCAATTAATTTTTGCTGCTTTCACCCCTCATATGCTGCTTCCATTTTCAGACCATTGTGCCGACGGAATCAAAAATTCATCTGATCGACATGTTGTCAGCGTCAGGGCTGCCAGTCATCGAGGCCACCAGCTTTGTATCTCCAAAATGGGTTCCACAGGTGAGTTTGTTCTCCTCGAGCAATTCATATAAAAAGAGTTGACACACCCCACTGAGGGCAGGGCAGAAACTGCACTGTATAGGAGTGGAAACGGCTTGTTTTATCCCACACTAATTGGTTTCTGTCGTTTTCTTAGATGGCAGACCAGGTGGAGGTGATGAAGGGGATCAGTAGAAAACCTGGAGTGTCTTACCCGGTCCTCACCCCCAACCTCAAGGGTTTCCAAGCTGCTGTGAGTGTCAAGCATCATAATCCAACAGAGTTTCCCTGTAGCCACACAGACATACTGTGTATCAGGTTCTTATAGTGTAGGTGATATGTCTTTATGTTCCTGCTTACATACTACAGGTGAAGGCAGGCGCTTCAGAGGTAGCCATATTTGGTGCTGCGTCTGAGCTGTTCAGTAAGAAGAACATAAACTGCTCAGTGGATGAGAGTTTACAGCGCTTCGACGAGGTTATGAAAGCAGCAAAGGAGGCTGGTGTGCCAGTTAGAGGGTAGGATTACTGGCTTCCTCTTGACTGTCAACAAACGTATAAATCATTAGAGTTATAGGGTTTGATTTTTTTTTTTTGCACAAGTTCATTCATGTTTCTTGTCACTGCAGCTATGTGTCATGTGTTGTTGGATGTCCGTATGAAGGCAAGGTGGCACCGGAAAAAGTTGCACATGTGAGTTCTCATTTGATACATGTTTATATTATGCCATCGGACATTAATCTTTGACAAGAACACAAAAGCAGCTTAAGCTTTGTGTCTTGGCTTGCAGGTGGCTAAGCGTCTGTACTCCATGGGCTGCTATGAGATCTCTCTCGGTGACACTATTGGAGTGGGGACTCCAGGGAGCATGAGTGAAATGCTGGAGGTGGTGAGCAGAGAGGTGCCTGTCAGTGCTTTGGCAGTGCACTGCCACGATACCTACGGCCAGGCCCTGGCTAACATCCTCGTAGCCTTACAGGTCAGACTTCTGGTTATCTGAAAACATCTTTGAATAATGCAGATGTTGTGATAGAGTGTCAAAGTAGGGCATCTATTGTTAGTACAGTGCTAACTCTGTATCAAGTTAAAGATCTCCTTTGTTTTGTAGATGGGAATCAGTGTGGTGGACTCGTCAGTAGCTGGACTGGGTGGCTGTCCCTATGCCCAAGGGGCTTCTGGGAATGTTGCTACTGAAGATGTAGTCTACATGCTACACGGACTTGGGATTCAAACAGTAAGAAGTCACACTTAATGTTTCTCTTTGACCCCCCCAGCCTTATAGTTTATTTATAGTAGAGATTAAAGATGCTGTTCTTGCTTTTGTGTTTACTTGCATTACCATTCAAGTTTGGAATCACCTATCACAAAAACTTGATTCGTTACAGTCAGATGGCTGAGAGGACTGCTCTGTATTTTTCAGTGGTCTTCCATGCTTTTAGGTTGTGGAAAGTCCTTTTTACAAATAGCCCTGATGTTTTTTTTGCAAAAACAAAATTATTATATTTTTTACATGGAGAACAAAACATTGTTTAATGGTTCAACCAACTGACTGACAAGAGAGAGACAAAGAAACCTCTGATCAACAGTTACATAAGAACACAAGAAACCACAGTCATTGGTCAAAGAAATTGGAAACATTATATCAAAATCTGCACAGATTTAAATATGAACAGGTTCCTGTCTTAGTTAAGTGCACAACGATGCCTGTAAGAAACTGGAATTACCAGGTGTGTTGCTTTAGCAAAGCTATTTTTAACCCTTCAAACTGGTTACAACACTGTGGAGACATCAACTAAATGAAAGTTATAATGACGTATTTATTTATTTTATTTTTTTTAAAGTTATTTTTTTGGCCTTTTGTGCCTTTATTCATAGTGACAGCTGAAGAGTAGACAGGAAAGGGGGCAGAGAGAGGGGGGATGACACGCAGCAAAGGGCCGAGGGCGGGAGTCGAACCAGCGGCCGCTGCAGAGGACTACAGCCTCAATACATGGGTCGGACGCTCTACCCACTGAGCTAAACATCCGCCCATGAAGTATTTATTTCTAATGTAAATAATACATACGATGACTGAATTGTGCTGTATATACGTTAAAGTAGCCGTTATCGAAGGAAAGAAGAAAAAAATCAATATAACAGGCGATTTCAAACTTTTGAAAAGTGTGCAAGAAGAGAAGAGACTAACATATTGGTCTTTCTTTCTATTTTTAAATTAATTTACTTTTTATTTGTGTATTTTTCTTCCAAGGAAAATTTGTTCTTTCATGAATCAACCATGTTTTTCAGAATGTTCAACCCTATGTGAGCTACCTGAAGTTTGACCTTTTGACTTTTTGTCCCCATCTCAGGGAGTGGACCTCTCAAAGCTGATGGATGCTGGAGCTTTCATCTGTCGGACCCTCAACAGAAAGTCCAGCTCCAAAGTGGCACAGGCAACCTGCAAACTGTAGACAAAAGTCAAACCGTGGGCTCTTTCACAGACTGTACACTGCAGCGTTATCATGTCACCTGGGGTTACATCTGTATGTTCAGTCCTTCCAGTTTTAATTTTTAGTTTGATTCATCCTCTACTGGTATGAGATTATTAGTTTAATATTTGAACGGTACTTACTTCTCCTCCTGTTTTTAGAATAAACTATCTGGGTAGATATTCACTACATGAAAGCATAGCTGGAACGGTGCCTTATGTAAAGTCAGTCCAAAAGCCATGCCTTCACCTTTTCTTTAATAGTGTGCTTACATTACTTCCTGAGCAGTGGGTACACCAAAGTGAAGCACAGACTGTGTTTATAATAATAAAGTAACCAGTAAAAATGTCCTAGGGATGGATAAACCCGCTGTTGATGTCACACAGAGACAGAAGTGTGGTTTTGACCTCTATCATCCTCTGTATGCAATGATCACCGTCTTCAAATGAATTTGGGAGCATTTATTGAAACTGTCAGTCTTTATGAACTCGGGCATTGTACTGGCTTGTGAGAAAAAAATGTGCTGTATTCCACTGATTATAAATTTGGTTTTTATTTTAATATGTAGGATTTCTAGTTTTATTTTAATATGTTTGAGTATTTATTTTTAATGTCTGTCTTTAATTTCAACATGTATATATCAAACAAGATTGTGAAGTTTAAAAATAAACTCTTTGATAAATTAAATGTGTCACTGGTCTCAAATCTACTGCATTGTGATGAATCTACAGTCTCTGAAATATAGTTTTAGGGCAATATACGGCTGAACAGTGTGCAACAAGAGATTATCAGATCAAGGTCTCTAATAGGTCTAAAGGTCTCTCAGTGGGTCTCTAATAGGGGTCTGTGCTGCTGTCTCGGTTCCAAGTTTTCAGATTCACTCATTTCAATTATGATAAAAAAATATATATATATATATATTGTTTTTACAAAAGGCTTCACAGTTCTACAAATGATACCATCCCAATCAAACAATCTATATATAACTCTTAAGTATATAAATCTTGCTACTATCAGTCAAGCATGCCTCCCATGCTTCTGCCTGTCGCCCAGTAATGGTGGAAACTGGCTCTCTCTACATGGGTTTCATGTGTTGACGTGCTGCAAAAGTTTGTAATCCTGTCTAATATCTTTCTAACACAATTCTTTTTTGTTGTTTTTTCATACAGCTGAGTGACAGTGTACAATCTTTAATCTTTCAAAACCTCCATAGGGATTTTTTTAAAGTTTGTTTTGCGGAAATGATTGAGAATAAACAAAAACTGTTCTCTTTGCCGCACCTCGTAAAAACCAGACTGACAAGTTTGGCAGGCGGACTGAGATTCTTACTGGAGGCCTCCACAACACGTAGAAGCATACATCATATGTAACAGACAGAAAAATAACATGTCATGATGACTCACAGCAAATTTAAATGGAATTGGCGTTCCTGGGGATGGTGAGTATAAGAAACTGAGTCAGCAATGATGGAAAAATTCCACTCCTTAAAAATAAAGAATGGTCGTGGGAGACAAATGTGCTTGTCATATCTTTAGGTAACATCTTCAATATATGTTTTACAAAATATCCATCCGACGTTTGACATTATTTGCTCAGTTATCCCACTTGTTTGACATTATTTGCTCAGTTATCCATATTACAAATGGAAACTCCAGGAATAAAATTAACATAAGGTATCAATAAGCAGCCTTTAAAGGAATAATATGCAACATTTTCCTAAAAACAAAGTATAGGCTCATATACCCTCATATACCCAATTTTAATATATTCTTATTGTCATGTTTGTTTGTTCTTATCTCTTTTACTGTTTTGTATCGTTTTACTATGTTTTAGTGTCTTTTGCTTGTGTCTTGCTCCTGTTTGGGCTCTGCAGTATCCGGCTCTTTGGCTTTGTCTGTCAAAGCACTTTGTAAACTCAGTTTTTAATGGTGCTATATAAAGAAAGTTATTATTAAACATAATCCCTCTCATTCATCACTTATGACCTGCTAGAAGTTTGTGGTGGTATCTGCAGAGACCCCGCCCTCTGCCTGTATTTCTCATTATTTTGCTGTGGTCAGGCTGCTTTACAACCCAAAAGGTTGATTTTTTTACATCCTGAGAATGAAACTCAACAATGAACTATCCTACTGATTCTACCTTTAAGTCAAACAGACACCAAACAAAGGCACATATTCAATAAGTTTAATTTATTTTAAAAAATTACACTATTAACAACAAGTGCAGAAAATATATTGCCACCTGATGTCCACAGTGGACGATTACCGACTCACAAAAATGCATAATCGCTCTATGAGCCATCTGTTTGTCCAACCTTGCTCCCACCTCCTCCACTGTGCTCCAGCTCTCACAACACAGAATTAAACAGCAGCATTCCTTTCGCCTTATTTAAATCAACAGTGGTCTTGGATGAGGCGAGTTTGTGTACAGGCATATCAAAACACAGGGAGTCTATGTACAACGTGTGACTGTGCAGCATAAACCTGAGACCAAGCATATGCCCGCCAAGGCTTTAGATAAAGAAATATACCAATGATATGCAATGTGTATTAACTCTTATCTGATAAGATAAATGCAGTAAAAAAAACAACAAAAAAATGAATCTTTTGGCCAGTTTGCACACCTTCAAGTATTACTCAGCCATACCTCTATGACTTTGGAGTGTCCACACTCCCAACTATTCTACAATGACTTTGGGTCATCAGGACATAAAATTCTACCTTCCTAAGTCCCACCCCTTTTGGAACTGTGGTCAACTTTCTCCTTTCCTGTTTCCTATATTTGACATGCTACTGCTGCATTTGAGACAATGTCAGCGGTCGGAATTTCCCGGTAGAAACTTCCAACTTCCGACCCCAGAGCCTTCCAGATGCACAATGCCAAAAGTAAAAAAAGAACAAAACAAAAACATGGCTGACCCTGAAAAATTGATGAGTTTCTTTGACAAGTGTACACTCAGTTGAACCCTCAGCTGTGCACCCTCCTTGCATAAACAGCTAGGAGGGGGGACAATCACACTGTTATTAGTGTGTATTATTTTATGTGTGGTTGCAGCTGTTGTGAGACGTCAGACAACTGCTTCTTCTTGAAATCAGGGTAGAAAGATTTTCCCAGAGTTCACAAGTAGGAATTATGACTTGTCACGAGACACATTTTATTGTACTTTTGTTAGTATGTGGTGAAAAAAATCTGACCTCTGACATTGTCTGGAAAGCAGCATATGTTCTAGACTTGATTGATGATTAAAAAAAAAACAAATTTTGAAGATGATTAAAAGATGTTGCCAAAATGCTAGCTAACTAGCTAGTTAATATACTGTACGTCCGCTGTTTAGGTAGTGTTTTGCAACATTAGCAACATTAGCTACCTTAAGACGTGACTATATGTTGTTTTTACATGACCCCCAGTGACATCTTCAAAATTTAGTTTGGTTTTATAGCCAAGCCTAGCACATAGCATATCAAAGTAGCGAAAACTGGAAAAGAAAAGTTGACCGAGGTTCTGTTGAGTACAAAGTTTGCTTAACTGTTATTAGAGCACAGAGGAAAAAAGAGGTGGGACAAAAGAAAGGTCAGTTATGAAGATTTCAGTTCAGTTAAATAAGAGAGATCACTGAAATATCTAACATTCAGTGTCGACAGAACGCCCTGACACACCACTGTAGACACTGGCAGGGAGGGTGAATACCTCTGCCAGGTGTGTCCTGCCTTCTTGTGTGCAGTGTTTCCTTTCCTTCCCCTCCCGTGTCAGAACTCCAATCACAAGAGAGACAGACAAACCACACTGGAATGTTCTAATACGAGTGAAGGGGTGAAGTTGAAAAGGCACACAGCCCTTTGTTGTATTCGCAAAAGAAACTCACATATCATTAACAAATCAATTTGGCTCTAGCTGACTTGTAAATATTGTGGATGTTGACTTGGAAACCGAAGTTCAGGCACTCAAAAAAGAGTCTTAGATGTAGACACAAGGGCCCACAGGAAGGATCCAGTACTGATGACTCAACTTCCAGAGTCTGACACATACTGTCATTTGGCTCATAGTTCTGAGTCTGTTTTCTGAGGTTGGTTTTTGGGTTCTAGCCCAAGCACTGCCGATCAATTGATCTACAGTCTGATTTCAGCTTTATTTCGATCACGAAGTCATGGACAGATTAGGAGCAGAAGCTCGTATCTTCTCTTCAAGTTTGAGACCAGCTGGCCTGTATGCAGACTTGAAGGATGGTGGCTTGTCCTTCATGTCCGACCTGGACACAGGCACGCTGCAGTTGTTAAAGGGGTCGTCGTTGTAGTTCTCCTGATGTACTGCCATGTTGCGATTGCGCCTCTTTACCTTGTTTGCACATCGCACAATGCGCTTAGAGATAAGATAAATGATCTCGCAGATGTTCAGGACGATGCAGAGGGCTGAAGCTCCGACCATGAAGTAGGTGAAGACCTTCTTCTCCGTGGGGTGGCCGATGTAGCAGTCCACCTGGTTGGGGCAGGGCGACACTTCGCACTTGACCAGCCTCGGCAAATAGAAGCTGTCGTAGACATGGTGGAGGATGTAGAGGAATGACACCTCAATGCCCGTCTTTACGAAGAGGCTGACCAGATAGGTCCACCACAAGCCCCCGTGTTTCTTGCCCGTGTTGTTGTACAGTTTGCTGTTCTCGCCATGCTTGGCCTTGTACTTGCGCTCGCGGTCGTCGCGGTATGCCACGTGCATGACCACCATGAAGGAGGGGCACGTGACAAAGATGAGCTGCAGGGCCCACAGGCGGATGTGGGAGATGGGGAAGAAGTAGTCGTAGCAGACGTTGGCGCAGCCGGGCTGCTTTGTGTTACAGTCAAAGTCCTTCTGCTCATCGCCCCACACTCTCTCCGCTGCCACCACGTACACCATCACCCTGAACACGAACACCACGGACAACCATACCCGCCCGAATGCTGTGGAGTATTTGTTCACCCCACTGAGGAGGGCTTGAAAGGTCTTCCAGTCCATGTCTTTGGCTGGCAGTCAAATATGTCTTTTCCGGGATTCTTCAGTCGCTGGTAGTAGTTTATCTTCAGACCTGGAGGTGGCAGAATGGAAAATGGGTGAACATGTTTTCATTGTCTGCTGAATTTTATTCTTCTATCACCTCGTGAACACCCGTGTTAGTGGTGTCTCTCTAAACTCCAGATTGATTTCATGACAAAGAACCTTTGAAGAGCTAAACACTAGACACCAAGAACTATAAGAATAACAATAACTCTGAATATGTTTTAAAATCATTCCCACTCAAGTGAATCACACCATCCATCCACTTGAGTTAGAACGATTTTTAAAACAATACATCTGTAGTTAGTTCTTGGTGTGGATGGCCCTATATTCTGACTTTTTAAATCAGTAATTTATCTTCCAAAGCTGGTTTAATGTAAAAAAACAAACAAAAAAACATCTTCAACAGATCTCATTTATCAAACAAACCACTAACAACACACAGTTATGAGCAGGCCCCGAGCCAAACTGTTCCTGAAAGAAACAAGTTAGACCAACATTATTAACACACCCAGAGTTTGTATGTCTTAAAAAAACAGAAAAGCAATTGTGTTCATCACAAAATTTATACAAATATTTATTTAAGAAAGACAGTAAATACTATCAGTCATCTGTTCTGTATGTGTAAGAATATAAAGAACAGACTTCGATCATTTGAGTCATTGTGAATGAGTCTTTAACAAAAAACAGCCTTTTACGCACAGACTGTATGCGTCATCTGGACACATTTTCTTGATAGTTTTAACTCTTTACAGATATGTGGTCCTTCTTCAACCAGCAGTAATAAACTATAATTTCATAGACTGCCGTATAAAAGCAACGTAGCAACACACTTGAAAACCGTCATCTCCAAGTGGCTGAAACGCGAGCTGAACTCATCTTAAACACATCAAAAGTTCGTCACAGTGAGTTTTTCCACTTACCAAAAGAAATGTTAGTCCATTATTTCTCGAAAGACACACGATTACGTATATTCCCAGGGGATTTGACGCTGCTTTGGTGTCGTTTTAGTCCTTTAACGCACGGATTTGGCTTCCGTCGACAGGTATGAGACGCGCAGGGTTGAGAAATGCGCCTGTGGGTGTGGTTAAAGAAGAAAGACTGGAGCTGCCCCCAGATGTTCCTCTCTCCCTCCCTCCCCTTCTCTCTGTCCCTCACTCTCCCACTCACATGCCAGTGTTAGGTGGCAAATCAAATATTTATGCATAACAGTTATCACAGATCATAGAAACCATCTCCAGGTACTTTTTGTAGGACTTGGAGACAGACCTACACATGAATAATCAAGTCTGGAGGCAGTTAACCAATCAGAATCGATCAGTGATATGAGCCCACATATGATTCAGGTCTGTGTGTGATCCTTATAGAAAACCGAAGGGCGGTTTAGTTTTATTTTACATGAGAGGATGTGAGGATTCACAAAAATGAATGTTTAACATGTCCCTGAACTCACCACAGACAGCTTACGTTTTCTCTGACAGGGTTAAATGTGGAGGAAAAAGCATCTTCTAAGGGGCGTTGTAAGACTTTGAGGGGTAGTTAAAAAGTTTAGAGATGGATGGAGATTAGATTTATTGTTTTTATATTCCATGTTTCCAGGAAGCAGTCTGTCTCCCTGTCTCAACTTGTTTCTGAGTGCTTCACACAATATGCGTAAGAGACACACCCTGAGGTGTATGCATTTTTTTGTTGTTGTTGTCGTGCGTGTCCTCTACCTCGTTTTCTTGCATGTTTCCTGGAGTATTACAAGTGCTGGGCAGCATTTTTGTGGGGTGGGGAGATCAGTTCAGGTGTTACATTGTGAATCTCTTGCAGTTATTAAAGTTTTGACATGTTCATTAGTTTTTAGTTTCATTTCTGTTTTTTAATGTTTGTTTTCAGTTCAGTTCAGTTTAGTTAGTTTCCAGAGTGGGTTTACACATTTAATATAGGTTTTATTGTTTAAAAAAAAAAGCAGCCTTAAAATTTTGAGTTGACTGAATTTGAAAAGACAAATTGAGGTAATTTTGTAATGATTTAAAACAAATAAATGTTTCTAGTCAAATAAACCTGATATTCATGCAGTTATACTTAAGAAAACATGTTCGCAGGGTTTTCATTATCATGAAAGCAAACAACCAGGACTTATCTTAGAGTGTATTAGAGACACAGAGCAAGTTCCCATCATATTGTTTTCTTTAAAAAGAAGGAAAGTTTTAATTCTCAAACTGTGCATACTGTGAAGTCTGCTAATATGCTGATCGTGTTTCTTTAGAAACTTAATTTAATGCGTTGAACTCTATACAGCATGTTCATCCAACTCATCATTTCAAGTCAAAAGACTTCAGCTTAGAAGAACTATAATTTTGTCAAATAAATGCGAGAAATTTTAAGTTGAATTAACTTGAATTAATTAAAACTTTCATAGTTATGTTAAGTTAATGAGAAAAGATAAGTTGATTCCACTAAATTCCTGTATGAATTTTAACGGTGTAGTTTTAGTTTGGTTAACTGTGATATGAGATGTTTTTTGTCAGGAGCAAAATCGAAGAAAATCAGAATAAGTATTTCAAAACAAACACAACTGACTCACAGTCAAACATCCAATAAACATATACACCAATGCCTCTGCATGTTTGGTCTGTTGACAAATTTGACCAAAGTGAGAAAGACTAAAACTAAGAGACGTTTCCTGTATATTCTTATTTCATTTTAGTTTGTTTTGTAAGTACATAATTCATCATTTCATAATTTCAATCATTTCAGTTCATTTTTTTCTGAAGTTGTTTTTATTTTTTGTTAACTAAAATTATTTCTTTTCAACAACACAGTTTTAGTTTTTAGTTTAATTTTACTGAACTATAACCTTGATTCATTGACAGTTATTTCCTTCACCCAAAAAGGTGTATTGTATTTCCTTAATTCTTTTTAAAGGTGAGCTGTACTCATATGACACTGTCGCAGTGCACGCCAGCACGTCTCATCCTCATTGTCAGATCATGAGCACAAAAGTCACACTTTTGTCGCCACTCAACCATTCACCCACTTTCACAACCAAACTTTTCACATTTTTCTTATACTTTGCAGATAAGATTTCACAATCAGACTGCACTGCTGTGTCTCTGTTCATTCGGGAAAACAGCCCATCATTAACAGTGTGGTAGGATATCAAATATCAGCTTTATCAGAATGCCACGATTGTGCCAGTTCTTGCAGACCGGTGTCTGTGTTTAGAACTTCTGGTATCCTGTGTTTACATTATACAAGATGATAGAATACTTGTTCAGACGTCCCTAGTCTCAAGTCAAGTCAAGTCATGTCAGCTTGTATTGCTCAGCGCATTCATAATATCTCAATGGGCTTTGTCACAGGCTCTCAAAAGTAATGAATAAAGCACAGTAAGTTCCACCTGTGTGATGTAAGAACTGTTGAAATGCCACATCCATAGATTATAAACTTATGTTACTTGATAATCTAACTGAATCACTGTTTTTTCACTTTGTCAACATTTCTGAACAAAAATTGATATGAAGCTGAGATATGGACAGTCGGCAATTCAGTTTTCTGGTGCCAGGCTGAAACGTGGGTACCCATCATTCTTTTTCAACTCTGAGATGCCCACATCTGCGGCTGATATTATTCTTTTTATTCTTTTCAGTTCAGTTTAGTGTCAGCTTTTCAACAAACATGAAAATATTCCACATCAGTCCTAAATTACCGGTATTAATCAACAGCAACAGCTTCTCAATAAATCATAAAATTTTCCACATCTTTCAACACAATATTGGTATTAGTCAACTTTTAAAGCCAGTTTGGTTCGCAGCCACTGGTGAAGCAATGCCGTTTAGCCCCCAGCTTACATTACATTCTGTATCCTTCATTCCCTTCCCACTTTCCCAACTGTTAATACTCCTTCACCCGCTTCTCCAAATAAATTAAAGCCAGCAATTCAGTTCACAGCATCAGATTTTCACCAAACATTAAAATATTCCAAAAACATTCCCACATTACTGACATTATTTAAAGCCAGTAATGTCATTTAGCATCAGCCTGTCACCAGACCTTCAAATAATCCACATCTTTCATACTTGCTGGGTATTAAGCCAGCAATGCAGTTTAGCGTCAGCATAAAATGCAATTCTTACAGAAATCTCCAAATGTCCAAAGTTTTTGATACCAAATCACAGTATGAATTGTTCTGTGGTGTTTCTCAAGATCTCGGTGTCCTAATGTGGCATTTTGGAGGATTTTTGACCATTTTTATTGTCAAGTGGACAAAAGCGGTTAAATATTGCATCAAATCTGTTATAAACAGTACCAAAGCTGCAACAACTTATGAGACATGATAGAGCCATGAATAAGCACCCAAAGAAAACAATGTTTATTATTTATTTATGATTTATGACCTGGAAAAACACAAAGTGCTGAGCAGCACCTCAAATTAATCTTCATGTTCTCAGCTTTCAGATGTATACCACCTCTATGCGGCACGTACTGTACGACCTGCTATCTTCCCCTAAAAATCCCCTGTCCCTTTCTAAATAAAAGACAGAAATGGATATGGTAGGGAGGAGGGAATGGAAAAGTTTAGATCACCCTTGTATTGTCAACCTTTGTACAATTAAAAACTCTTTTTTAAAGAGATGTTGCAGTGCTGGCTTCTCTGAATCAAACACTTCATCTTGAAGTCTTGCAGCTCTGAGCTAAAACTCTCAGGATGCTGACAGACGTATCAGCTGCAGCTGTGCTTTTCACCAGAGTAATCTATAGCTTAAAGCTTGAGCACGTGAACACAACATCTGTACTAAGGCAACATTAAGTGCTGTTCAGAAGGCGAGAATTGCATTCGAGGGGGGTTGGGGGAGGGAAGGAAAAGTTTCTCCTTGGCTCGAGATGCAGAACTGGTCCAGGCAGTCTGTTCCTGGGACACACCTGGAATGCACCCAGTGAGTCAACCTCTGTCAGCCGCAAGTCTCAACAAGACAGACCAACACAACAGGATAAACACATCACTTTTCACTGCTGCTGCTTTGAAAGGGAGGAAATGTATCAGGGAGCAGAGAAAGCAAGGGCGAAGAGAAAAAGAGAAACACTACCCACAGAAGAGCTGGGAGGGTCTTGGAAATGGGAGTGATTGTTGGCTTGTTTACAAAACCACCCAGTCAGGCTGGACTCACAGAAAGAAAACTGTACATACTGAAGCTTGCTTATACTCTCAGAGCCGGTAGATTGTATTTGATGCACTTGAGAGCTTAGATTTAGTTTGGACAGCATTTCCACTCACACAGAGGCCAGTCAAAAGTGAAGATTAACTCAGACTTGATCACTTTACCCCGTTAATTGTTGCACCGTCAGCCCCAGAGAACGATGGATGGGTTGAGTCTTGAGTCTCAGATCACAACCACAAAAAAAAAAACCACTCAGATATGTTTGGTTTCATGCTGCCAACCCAATACAGAGAAGGTGAAAAATGACTTTCCAGCAGCGACTTGTCTTTCCCGAAAAAGTGCCCTGGTTACTGTGATAATCCACAGACCTCGCTTGTTAATAGATTTCATCGGAACAACTGTCGACTGAAATAGACAATGAAATCTGTTCACGCTGGAGCCTGCAGGTTATCCTTTTATTGTTTGTTAACAGACACTTTGCTCTGTTTGAAATTTTAAAATGTCATTCTTTATTGCACTGAGCAGAACAAACTATATTTTACTCTCCTGTGTGGTATTGAGGTGGCAGTCTCAGAGGCAGATATCTTAAAACCTCAGCAGGGAAAACTAAATATCTGCACGGCTCGATACCGCAAGGTGAGAGTAAGAAAATATGTCTTTTTCTCTCCTATGGCACAATGAAGTGTAAATACTGGAAACATCCACTCAGAGGCTACATGGACCGACAAATTCCTGTGCTGGGTGGATCCACACACGTCAGCACGGATGAATCAAAGTGAGGGGTGAGAGACTCCTCCTCTAAGTACCAATCAACCTAAACAATGAGGTTGTTGCTCCTAGCAACACAGCGCTAGTGTGGAGGGAGGGCTTTGTGAAACACATGGAAAAAAGCTGAAGAAGAAACAAAGACTGAGATATTCGTCAAACCACACAACTAGAGGAGAATCAACAAATCTGGATTACATTGTTCTGAAGTATATATAAAAATGTCTCTTTTACATATTGTGTAACTGTTTCAGTATGCTTCTACAGAGCATTGCACTACTGCTGTGTATGGAGCTCTCTAAATTGTCTTCCTTATGGAAAATAAAACACATTTTCAAAACATAAAAATGGTCTTTAATGAAAAATATTATTAACATCTATGCAGCCAAACTGCACATCTTGATATTATTAACAGCTGTGTTTATAACACTGCATTTCAACGTCACTGCTCCCTCCTGCCTGTAGGAAGAAAGCAGTTTAAAACAGTAACATGCACAATCATTCAAACCTTTTGATAAATTATGTAAGGTACAGTATTCACAAAGAGTCAGATACCAACATGTATAAAGGAAGAGGAAAGACAGAGAACAGTTTGAACTCAGCATCCGGAGAGCAGAGGGAAAATCTTACACACCATGTGTGTTTGTAAAACCATGCTCTCCAAACCATGGTGACTCATGTAATTGGTATCAAAGCTGGATCTGACACCGCACCACATAGACTAGGCTGCACCAACAAGGACTCATTTTTAAACCCCATTAAATCATGGTTTAACTTTAAATTATGTTGCACCAAACTTTTAAAACTTTTTTTTTTAACTAAGTAAGATTTACTTTAAACCTCTATTTAAACTTCAGTTTAGTTTTTAGTCTACACATAGATTACATTTTCTTTTTCCTCACTGTTTTGTTGTCCGTTTTTAAATCTTCTATTGTTTTACTATATTGCTCCATTAATTTGGCCAACAAGTTTTTCTTAAAGGAGGTAAAATTAGACCTTCTCACTTCTAGGGCTAGAAAACAGTGTAACATTTTATTAATCTTTAAACCAAACCGTTAAACTACCTTTACACTAAGAAATATTCAATTTAAATGTTGATCCCGTATTACCTTTAAATTTACACTTGAGGAGATTAAACTTAAAATGGCTGCTTCAAGTGGATAATTCAGTCAACACGTTTTTCTTAAAGGAGAGAGATTAGAGCTCTGCTGAGCCATCATGAGTAAGCTGACTAACTTTATAGCTAGCTAACAAACTGTCTCATTTTGTTAACAATTTAGCTAGCAAGCAAACAATGTCATTTTGTTTACTTTTTTGCTGACATGCAAACACTGTAGGCAGCCAAAAGTTGGCGTCTTTCCCCCCATCTTTCATGGGCTATTTACTAGGTCCTTCCAGCACACAAATTCATTTTTTTTAATTCAAATTTGGGGAAGTAAACATCTCCATACTAATGAAACTTTAATTTCGGTATACATCACCTCTGATTAGCACTTACATTAAACTAGTTTTGATTAAATCAATCTTTGTTGGTGCAACCCAGTCAAAACTGTAAAAAAAATAAATCTCTGTAAGTACTCTGACCCAAACCCACAACAGTGAGCACATTCCAGATCAATGACCCTTAAGTCTTGTGGTCCAGAATTTCAAATTCTCAGACACAAGAGACAGTAAGGAACTGACTGACTTGTAATTCAGTGTCTGAGGACAAAAATGTCTGCTGACAAGTCTTTAAAGGAAGTGCCTGTAGAATGAGGAACAGCACGATTCCTTTATCATGTCCTTGTTTTTTATAAAGTCTTTGACTTTATTCACCGTGTCTCAAGATACGGCGACGCTGTATGAAGGCGCAGGTGTTTCAGGGGTGCTTTTGCCCGTCAACTTTAGGGTGTTTGACTCCATCAAGCTGCTTCCACTGGACAGCGTGTTGGTCATTTGGTGACGAGAGTTATGGACTGTGGTGAAACATTCCCGGCAGCGTTTGCCAACCAGGTAGAGGATTTCGAAAACTGAGAGGAGGATGCACACCAGGCTGGTGACCACCATGAAGATGGTGAAAATCCGTTTCTCTGTGGGCCGGGCGATGAAGCAGTCCACCTTGTTGGGACAGGGCTTCTGCTCGCACTTGATGAGCGATGGGAAGTCGTAACCCTCGTAGATGTGGTAGAGGAGGTAGACGAAGGTGGCGTCCACGCCTATTTTGAAGACCAAGGTGAGGACGTAGGTCCACCACAGTCCTCCACGCTTCTTGCCCGTGTTCTGGTAGAGACGACGACAGTTTTCACCATACTTCTGCCGGTTTTTCCGTTCCCTGTCCTCCCTGTAGGCGACGTGCATGACCACCAGGAAAGAGGGGCAGGTTACGAAGATGAGCTGCAGGGCCCACAGCCGGACGTGGGACACGGGGAAGAAGTGGTCATAGCAGACGTTGTGGCACCCGGGCTGGGCCGTGTTGCATTTGAAGTCTTTCTGTTCATCGCCCCAAACCTTCTCCGCTGCCACGACAAAGACCATGACCCTGAAGAGGAAGACGATAGAGAGCCACACTCGGCCAAAGGCTGTGGAGTACTTATTCACCCCACTGAGGAGGCCCTGGAGGAATGCCCAGTTCATGACGGGGTTTGTTCACAGTCTGTCTTCTCTTCCTGCTGATGGAAGACAGAGGAAACTCTTCTCAGCTGGAACGGCACAGACGAAAAACTCAGGTATCTGCCAGCCAAAGACAAAAAGAGAAAAAAGCCATATGACCGATACAGGAGGCGGCTAAAAACAACAAAGAATCAAACTGAGGTGGGACTGGATCATTAACATATGAATACACATGTTAACATGACTTTAAGGCAAAAAATAAGAGAAATAAAAGCAAAATTATCATATAAAAGTCCCTCCAAATCATCATCAAACAATAAACTTTCTGTCACGTAAGCATAAACTTTTTCATTCGGCGCTGCTCTGAAATACAATCAGACAACTCTTACTCAAATCAGACTCACCCTCCGCAGTACACTTCTACACTTCTACATTCCGTGCGCTATTGCGCGTATCCAAACTATCCAAAACCTAAACTTTTAAATCCGACCAAGTTCGCGTGACTACCCGATTCAGTACTTTATATATAAATTTGAATACTTACCGTTTAAACGGTGTTGCTGCCCTTTGTAGTCGGAGCGGAGAACAGTCTCTGGATGAACCGCACCGATGAGTGTCTCGGAAGATTTCTCAACAAGAGGACGGGAGTGGAGGGGGTGGGTGGAGTTGTTTGCCTGCCATTTCTTCTCACAACCCGACCTGCTCAGGTGTGGCACCTCCACTCCAACAAGTAACTGGTTTGTCCAATTATGTGTGTTAAACGGGCGATGTTTGATCCTTTATTGTCCTGCTTGGATCACATGTAGATATGATGGGGCGTGGACAAACAGGCTCCCTGCATGTGACCACTTCACTATTTACAAAAAGTGCATTAAATATGTAATAATACATAAATAAAGTATTTTAGCGTGCATGACTTGTAAAGAGTATGCATAATTATTTCTTTACAAAGCTTCTGGCAATACTGAATTGACAAGATACTGTTTTTTTTTCCGACTTCAAAATTATGCTTTATATTGGTAATTATGCAACTACATACGGGTAGGCCACGGGTTCTGCAGGTTTCAACTAGTTAAATGTAATAGCCTGTTTCCTAAGACCTTTTTAAGACCATTGTTAATGTACTTGAAAACATTTTACGTCCAAGTTGGCAAAAGAGCACCTGCACAAATTGGATTAGTGTTTATTGGTTCAATTTGGTTTTGTTTTGTAGTTGATGATCAAGACATTTTCCCAAAATCAAGTTAAATCCAACTTCATAAAAGTAAAATTCTCTCAGTAATTCAATTTTTTAGACACATCAAAATCATTTAGAAGCCTAAAATCAAGATGGATTTTAGATGTTCTAAGGACCTGCTGAAACCCTGTAGGCCAACAATCAGCACACTGATGTGACATTTCATTTGTACAAGTAAAAGACATCAAGCTATGATTTCTTTATTTTAAAAAAAGGAGTTTATTGAAATATTTACATGGCAGAAAATGTGGGTTCAAAGTACAAAAGACCATGAAGACATCCGTTCTCTCAGACACATACAAACAAGCACACACTTATTCTTTTTTTGTTCACACGTACTCTCCACAGTCAGAGATGATGACTTTCTGCTTCGGTTTGCCGTCTTTAGATCCCTGAGCCTGCAGAGAGAAAACACATTTACCAGATGACAATTACTTGTCAAAACACAGCTTGATTGTACATTTAACAAGCTTTATAATCTAGATAACACTTGTAGACAGTATAAAACCACATTTATTTTTATTTTTGCAACTTGTATCAAGATAAATTGTTTAGATTTTTTTGTTTGATCCATAAAAATTCATCTTCAATTTTAAACATTCCTTTTGGTAAACCAGCATACAGAGTGATGCATATTAGGGTTGTTTTGATACCGGATATCTGGAATCAGCCTAAGATGCTGGTATCAAGAAATATGCAAGTCAATGCACCAATCCAATGCCACATAATTTATTAACCCTGAAATGGGACCAGCTACTTTCCAGTATCATCCCGTAAAAATACTGTGCATTAATATACAGTTAAATGTCCTTGCCTCTAAATATGGGGATTTTAAGTAAAGCTTCACTGAAAAGAGTTATTTCAAGATAATGAAAAAACAAACAAACAAAAAAACCCAAACAAAAGTCAGATTAGCTGGCAAATGTTCTTGTTCTTAAAGTTGTCTATCTGGAGGACTTCCATGTTATAATACAATTTACAAAGCTTTCCATTTTACTAGGAACATGTATTTTGGGTTGTTCTGATACAGATACCAGGTTTGGGGATGCCTAAACTGAAATGCCTAAACCCCATCCAGCATTTTAGACTTGTGTATCAAGCACACAAGTCTACACAAGTCTATGGGGTGGTAGTATACAGCTAAAATTATATATGATGCACTTGTATTGGATCAGCCAACACACAAAGTTCAGGTATTGGAATCAGTATGTGGGAGGACAAAATGGTATGGAAACATCTCTAACATATATATAGTTAAAGAACACACTGGGGCCTGACTAAGGTTTGTTAATGAGAGTGGGTTTTTTTTTTTTGCTGCGAGTGATTTTGCGCTTTTTATAATCTCTCAATAGACCTTTTCACAGCAGCTACATGGATATGAAATACAAGGGTAGACACAGGTGTTACCAATGAAAAGCCCCTTTTACACTGGACAAAGACCCCACTTACATCTGGCTTTTGTCTTCACTGTGAAAGGATAAAGTCAGTCTTCTCTCCCAGGTCAAAGGCATTTTTGCCCCTTTTCAGTGATGGCAATGACAGCTCATCACCTCTTCTGCTCCTTCTCCATACAAATATGCTGCTTGGCTTGACTTGGTATGTCATGGTGTAAAAGCGGTATAATTAAGGTCCCGTTCCATTTATAGCAGCAGAGCCTTTCTAGTGAGCCAGTATGCACAATAGCAGCACCCTGGCCTGATTGTAACCAAACCTTAATTAGTATCACTGGTAACACCTGACTGCTTCACATCAAAATGCTGTGGAAAAAGGTCTATTAACATTTATTTTATTGTGGAATAAAAACCTACATTTGTATTACACAAAAAAAAGTCATTTGCAGTCTCATTACCTCCATTGCACGAAGCACATCCATCCCCTCCACCAGGTCTCCAAACACCACATGTTTGCCATCCAGCCAGTCTGTTTTGTCAGTGGTGATGAAGAACTGAGAGCCATTAGTGTTCGGCCCAGAGTTGGCCATGGAGAGCTGTCCTGTGAGCACGAGAGACAACAACAGGCCAGTTATCCACAGGATCAGCTCGTAAACATAAACCATGAAGCTCATTCACACAGAGACAACACACTCAGACATATACAGAACTCTTCACCTGGAGCGGTGTGTTTGAGGACAAAGTTCTCATCGTCAAACTTCCGGCCGTAGATGGACTTTCCACCGGTGCCATTGTGGTTGGTGAAGTCGCCTCCTTGACACATAAACTGAGGGATGATGCGATGAAAGCTGCTGCCCTTAAAGCCAAAGCCCTTCTCATGTGTGCACAAGCAGCGGAAATTCTCTATAGAAGGTATAAAAAAGTTTGTTTGCCAACTGATTTTTTTGCTTTTCAAAAGGGGCTTGATATTATTACACACTTACAGTTTATAGTCAGAGGGAGTTCTGCTACTGACACTTAAAATTTTGGTTTAACTTAAGAATTTATTTTAGTATCTTTTTCAAATCTTGACACAAGCACCTCAAGTATTTATTTTTGACAAAGACGTGATGATGAAAGCCCAACAGGGCAGCATACACACCCACTGTCATGGGAACGATGTCAGCCCGCAGGAGGAAGCGTAGTCTCCCTGCTGGTTTGTTTCCAATCTTGATGTCCATGTAAACCTGAGGATTAACTCTGCCCTTTTTAGCTGGGGGCTCACCCTACAAAAAGAGATCATACTCATGTCACCATCTTAACAGTTAAGTGTCAGAGGCACCAACACACTTCAGAGTGAAAGCCGTCTCACCTCCTGTGTTGCAGTGTTGGTTGTTTCTCCACCTGCTGCTGCCCCCTCCCCCTCAGCCTCCTCTGTAGTCTTCCCAGAGAACTTCTTCAGCCAGTCGTCGTCCGACCACACTGAAGGAAAAGCAGAGTTAAAATCAGGACCAAGGATTTATATTAATTCCAGGTTTCTATAAGCATGTTTTTTTTATTTTATCAATCACCTGGTCGAGAAGAACCCTCTTTGATTCTCATGGGCTTGGCGGTGTTGACCCGGATAGTCCGTCCAAAAAGTTCCGACTCATTCTAACAGAGAAAAAAAATCAGCCACATTAAAACAGGAAGCTCTTTGTTTGGATTCAAAATGAAATAGGTCTCAGAATCAGGAACAAAACTTCACAGACTGTGGAGTAATGTGATCCACTTACCATGTTATCAATAGCTGCTGCAGCATCCTACAGAAAACAAAAGCAATAAATAGGTTATATTAGGGGTGTAACAATACATGTATTTGTATTGAACCGTTTCGGTACGCGACGTTCGGTTCGGTACAGGGCTGTGCACGGGTGAGTTCACGGGCCGGAATTTTTTTTTTTTCTTTT
>JAJHUR010115234.1:938-14988 GCA_027495735.1 Lutjanus campechanus | reverse complement strand
CTCAGAATTTGCCCTGCTTTCTATTTCTGGAAGCTGCATGAGGCATGCAGCCACACACATATATATACACACACATATACACACACACACACACACACACAAAACAGCAAAGCAGCCCGACAATATGTGCCAGTCACTATTAAAAGCCACTGGATGAACCAAACACATGCTCCTCTCTTCCAGGACAATCCAATCCAATGTGAGTGCGCCATATGTGAAATCATCCGACGCAGCCTTGTGTTTAAACATGCCCATCCTGTCATCCTCCCTCCAACTCCTGCTCTGAGGAGAATAGGACAGTGAGACTAGAGCCCCGACTTCACAGCTGTTCATGGGGGATTTATTTAAATTTAGAGCTGCAATTAATTATTATATTCATTACTGATTAAACTGTTGGTTATTTTCTTGATGAATCCATTAGTTCTTTGGTCCAGAAAATGTTAGAAATTGGTGAAAAATGTCAGTCAGTGTTTTCCAGAGCCAAAGGTGACGTCCTCAAATGTCTTGTTTTGTCAACAACCCAAATATATTCAGTTTACTGTCATAAGAAGACTAAAGAAACTGGAGTCCTACCAACATTTTTGGGGCAGATGTCGAAACCAATATTATGGAGTAAGATCAATTCTGATATCTATACACTGACATTCTTTATATCAGCTGTAATATTGAGCATATATAGTTACACGTAAACATATATAATGGAGGCAGGATATTTTACAATTTAACAATAAACTTTGTTGTCCAAAATGATGTCAGGGCACTGAAACAGTAACCTTTCACCTCTATTCTGAATAACTATAAATAAAAAAACATAAATAGAACAAAATATAAGTATATATTGAACCCAATTTAAGAAAAAGTTTCAAGTATAAGCAGAATGCTGCTTAACACATAAAAGCAAACTCCTTTATGTTCTGTTTTTTCCCCAAGTTTTCATTTAGACACATATTGTACAACATATATGCAAATACTGGTATAAACACATAATGGTGTGATAGATCTTAATCAGCCCAATAATATTAGTCAACCAATACATAAGAAACCATAAAATATTCTTATTTAAGAAGCTCAAATAAAAGAATTTGACATATTTTCCCTTTAAAAATTATTCAAGCTGATTATCAATTTAGTTGGCTATTAATTTAATAGTTGATAATTAATCACTGAATTGTTGCAGCTCCATTTAAATCAGTCAATCAATCAATCAGACTTTATTTATATAGCACTTTTCATACACACGAGTGCAACACAAAGTGCTTCACACAATAAAAACAATAAAACACACACACACAAATGAACAGCCTTGTAGAGCTGCAAATGATTAATTGATTATTAACTGACTGATTAACTGATGATTAAGTGCTTTGAGACATAAGTAAAAAAAAATTGTCCATTCTCTGAGTTTCTCAAAAGTGACTATTTACTTTTTTAAAATCCTTTTTGACAATAAATTTGATATCTTTGGGTTGTGGACAAAACAAGAAATTTCATCTTGGGCTCTGGGAAACTTATCACCATTTTTTACATTTTATAGACCAAAAAAATAATCGATTAGGCTAATAACGAAAATAATCGACAGATTAATCAATGATGAAATTAACCTTAGTTGCAGCCCTACAGCCTTGGTTCATACAGCCTGTTAAAGGACACAGGCCAAAGTTGCATGACCTGAGCATCTCTTCCCAGAAAATGAGTAAAATGCTGTTTTGAGGACACAGACTGTGGATGTGGATGGGACTTAAGGTGAGAGATGCTCTCTTTAGACGGTCACGTGTTTTTTAAGTCGGCGCGGTAATAGGCTGTTCCTGGACGGATCTATAGAAGCTTGAGTTGGACGTTTGAAAAACAAAATAACTTAGTAGCTATGTGTTTAAATGTGGAATAAACGCAAAAATCATATCAATTACTCGTCATATCTAGGCGAGTCAACCCATGCGTAAGTGCCCCATATGATGCAATGGAGCTCTAGATACAAGAGGCTGTTGCAACAAAATTATATAATACCACAATGATGCCACGAGAAATACAGTACATTCCATACATAGTGATAATAAGGTCACACAACAGACTCACATGCATCCTATCAAGAGTAAATATGTTGTTATCTTCTCGTGATGTTAAGGCACAGCACGGATCCTTATATTTATCCATATAAAATAAAACTCCAGCAGCTTATTCAAAGGGCAGACAGAGCTACCTGAAGGAGGCACCTGCAGTCAGCTTGCCCTTGCATCCCAAACCGGTGCCAAAAACTGAGCGAGGCTGGAGGATAAATACCGGTACAGCAAGTCACCCCACATGCATGCCGCAGTCCCGGACAACCCCCGTTATTATGCCAAGCACATATCAAATACGCACGATTATATACAGGCCGCTGCATCTTCTCCACAAAAACAGGCCTGTTATTAACACTGACATAAACACGACTTTACAGTGACAAGTCACGAATCAGGCGGCGGGCGGAACCCCGATCGAGAAAATACTTAATACGGTTTGTTTTTTGAAGCTTACCTCCCTCGCTGTGTATCTTCTTGGCTCTCCGGTTGAAATACATCTTGCTGGTGGTGAACGAGTGTCGGTGAGGCTGGGACGAGGAGGCCGGAGCGGTGGCATGCTCATGGCTCACCGACAGAGCAGAGGATCGCTGCTCCGGGCCCAGGCTGCGGCCGCTGCTTCTGCTGCTGCTGCTGCTGCTGCTCGGGAATCATTATTTTTCTGCCTGGACCGCGGAGGTAATGTTGTGAAGGGCAGCAGCTTCAGCCAGCGTCAAGCCAGATAGGATAAAGACTGAGCTATTTCCTGTCCCTGCTTTCAAAATAAAGCAGGCTAGAATAAAGATTCTCAAGGGAAACGCAATCGATCTTACGTGTGGTGAATTTAAATGTAATGACTCGTAATCCTCTTTGCATTTTAATTGCTTTCAGTTCCACTTCTTTTTTTGAACATTTGATATTTTAACACAACACTTACAGCCCATAAAAGGTGATCAGCCCAGTGGCAGAAGGCAAGTAAAGGTGCCACAGTTTGTTTCTAAATTGATTTTGTGTAAATATATCATTTTCACAATGGGCAAATTTGTTAATATACATGTAGGCTATTTCCTTATGATCTTCATATATCTCTCTGTGTAACCTATTTCATTTAAGTTATACAACAGCTTTATCTGTTTAATGCTATTTTTATTTATTCTAATGGCTGCAACTAACAATTATTTTCACTGGTAATGAATCTGTAGATTATTTTCTCCATTAAGTGATCAATTGTTGGGGTGAAAAAACTTGGTCAGTGTTTCCTGAAATGTCTTCTTTTGTCCACAACTCAAATATATTCAGTTTACTGACATAAATGAGTATAAAAGACAAGCAGGGATTTTTTAAACTCTGTCTAATTTATTATCAAAATAGTTGGCAATTAAGTCAATAATCAAATAATCATTTCAGCTCTAGTGTACTAATTGAGACACTGCTTTTTGTTTTGGTTACATTAGGTTAGAGCTTAAATAATTGGTTGCTTAATCAAACAGCTGAAAAACAACAACAACAAAAAATCAGCAGCTGTTTCTGAGTTATAGGGGGCAGGTGCCTGCAATAAAAGGTGTATGGGTTGTGTGTAAGATGAATGAATGTGATGACGTGTTATTTCTTAAGTCTTATGTCTTGTGTATGTTAATATAATCTTATTTTATGTTAGCCTGACACCACCAAGGATAGGATATGCAGTGTGCAACATTGCAGAATTATTATTTATGTTTATAGGTGAAAGATTGTATGCAAAACCTCATGGTGGAAAGCATGAAATTAAATAAGGTAACTTTTTGAAAAACAGCAGCTAAGTCAAAAATGCCAGCTATATCCATATTGCAGCCTAATAACTGTGAGATTTGTTGTTTTATGCAACTGTAAATTGACTTGAATGTTTTGGGTTTCAAAACCACTGTTGAACAAAACAAGAGATAAAATTGGGGTTTATGAAATTGCAAATTGTAAAGGGCATTTGTATAGCTATATATATACAGATATACTGACCCAAATAATTAATTGGCCAATTGAGAAAATAAGTGACCAAGTTATCGCTAATGAGTATAATTGATAGTTGCAGCCCATTATGAAGCAAGTGAGTACAACAGTGTGATTTACAAGCTTTAAAGAAAACGTTCTATAAACCTTTATTTTGAAGGGCGACTGTCAAACGTCTGTTTGTCTGGCTTCACGACAGTCTGCTGTCAATTCAATTGAGCCACGGGAGCGCGCATCGTATGATGAGATGCCCGCGCGCTCCGGCAATCTGGAAGCAAAATAAAAGATTCAGGTACAAAACATTTTTAGGACTATTATTTTATCAGTTTGCCAATATTCAAGAGTTAATTTATTTAATACTGGCAAAGACTTTAAAACAATGTAGGTAAATTATAAAATGAAAAGTTGAACGAATAGAGAAGAGTTATTGACCAAACCTGAAAAATTAGCAGTTAACCCTAAGTTTATAGGTATGAGAGAGCGTCAAAAAATACGTTACAATACGTTCAGCGGTTAGTTAGATTAATGCACATTTACAGTTTTGCCAACACTCACCAACTGTCATACTCTCACGGCGATATAAAGCTATCAAAAAATAAATCACCTCTGCAGCATAATACACTTCTCTTCTGTACATTCTTATGATTGGTTGATTCAAACTACATATTTTTGACACAATATAGCCAAAAACAGACGACCTTTTGGTAGCTGGCATGGTTGCTGTTGAAATCTGTCGCTCACGCGCACGACGTTCGCGCACGCGCATATACAAACATATATACAGTACATGAACACCAGATTTTCAGGCATAACAAAGCTGCATTTTATTCCATTGTTAAGGAGCAGAGAAGAAAACCCATGTCTTCATTTTATTACATAGTAACATATTTATCTTAACTGTTTCATTTACTCATCATCACATTGTAACATAATACATATTCATATTTCAAAAGTTGATTTCCATCTTATTAAATAGGAACAGAATAAATATTCACTTCTTGACTGAGTGGCCACGATCCTCTCCACGTCTCCGAGGTGGACACTAGCTTAACAGAAGCTTTCTGAGAACCAGGTTTACTGGGACCTTTCCTTCAGCAACCTCCCTCCCACACACACACACACACAGACACACACTCCCATGCACACACAATGCAAGCATACACACTTACTGCACTCACACACACACATTCTGACAAATTACACTGCATCATTCCTGCAGTTTTATTAGTGACATGTTCACTGCAGAGTTGTTGTAGCTCCTGTGCACTGTTGGTGACCCTGCTGGCAACACACTGACTAGGTGGCTAAATAATCCACCTATGCTACACTAGAAATGGCCCATATCTGTGCATGTAATATAAAATCAAACCATAAAAAGTGTACAGGAATATCATATTACTAACACTGCCTCATTCAGGTGTTGCACTGGTACTGGAACTAAAATAGACCGCAACTATTGAACTGTGACACAGCCCAGTTAGCATGAACTTTAGCTTTGGAGCAATTTTCCAGCACCTTTCCCATGAAGACTGCTTTCAGAGTTAGCTGGACAACAATAAGAACTGTATTTTTTTTCTTTTCTAATTCCATGTTTTTGCTCAGCAGATGTATGAGGCTAACTACTCAGTGAATCTTCATCATGACACAGATCCCAGGGTGTCTGTCAGGCATGGTTCCAAAACAGCGACAGGAAACAATGATTTTAGGGTAAACAAGACTGTTTTTAAGTGGAGATGATAATCAGGCATTACAATGTAAACAACAATGAACAGCAAAACAAACAATACTGTCTTTTCTCTCCATATTGCACAACTCATACTAAATTACAACTTTGTATTCCTGATTATCTCATGCCTCCTGTATTTCATTTAGCTTGTGCTGCTCATATGGATAATGTTAATGATTTTAAAGTGGCTGATTTTAGTGGGCGACTCTTATAAATGAAGTCTGTATTGCAATTAAATGGTACAAATGTATGTATGAGAGGGCTTAACAAACAAATACTACTAGACGTACAGAATAAAACTTATTTCAAACTTAAATACATAGCTCATACACATCCCCAATAAATCATACATTTCTTAACCAACTTTAAAGGGACATTTTAAATGGATGTCATAGTTTTAAAATGGTGAATGTAAAAAAAAAAAAAAAAAGTTTCCTGCTTTCATTCTAAACAGATGACAT
This sequence comes from Lutjanus campechanus, assembly GCA_027495735.1. Lineage (NCBI taxonomy): Eukaryota > Metazoa > Chordata > Actinopteri > Lutjaniformes > Lutjanidae > Lutjanus > Lutjanus campechanus. The sequence continues at coordinate 8,785 of JAJHUR010115234.1, read as the reverse complement.
GTGAGGAGCATCTTGTTTCCAAACCCTTAAATACAAGCAGTGGTGAGTTATTTACAGCTTATACTGAATAAATCATGTCTAGAAGTGATTCGTGTAGTCCAGTTGTGACAAAGAGACGTCACATGTATCAGACATTAAAGAGTTAAAGTGAGACTAGTCAGCAGCGGCTACAGGAGCTCCTTAAGCATTAATGCCATCAATTGACATGGGCCTCTGAAGCTTTGTGACAGAGACCAGTGAAACAGGTCACAGGAAGGAGAAAATGAAACAATAAAGTTGCTGAAAACAAACAGTCTAAAAAAATAAAGTTTTGTTAATTCTCTGCATTTATAGTTTCTTTTTTTCCCCGCACTTTTGGTTCAACCTTCTTCAACTTCAACACAATGGATATTTTTAAAGAAATTTAACCATGAAAGCGCTATGTACATGCAAAGTCCACTTGGTTCTGCTCAGTTCAGCCAGCCAGGAACACGATAGTTGTGTTTGTGAGCAAATAGGTCAGTCATGATGCACTGCCAGGATGGGCTGCCTGCAGATGGGGCAGGTGTTGTTTTCAGAGAGCCAGCGGTCGATGCAGTGGATGTGGAATTCATGGGAGCAGGGCAGGCGACGCAGCTTGTTGCCCTGGGCGTACTCGTTGATGCAGACGCTGCATGCACGACCCAACTCCCCCTCCAGGCTGGCCTGACCATACGTACGTGTGGATAGATTGTCAATCTGCTCTTTGGTCAGGCCTCGGGGGTGTTCATCATCCTCCTCATCATTGAGTAAGAAGAAGTGTGCCAGCCGCAGGATAGGTAAAGTACCATTTTCTACCAGGTTGTTGGTGTCTCTACTGGTGGCCCGTCCCTCAGTGGTGCTCACTACACCTCCTCCAAGCCTGGCCTGTCCACTCTGCTCCTCCTCATTTCCCACCAGCCCCACCCTCTCCTGATCCACCACACCTGGTCCAACCTGCCCAGCTGCATTCTCATTTGCATGTAGACGATTGGTCGGACTGGTGTTACTATTCGTACCGCTAGCATCTGTGTGGCTAGGTGCAACAGTTTCAGAATCAGCCTCTGTCTCCATTAGAGAGCTCAGCTCCCCAAATCCAGTCATGATCTGGCGCAAGATGGAGCGCAGGGCAGTGGAGTTTGGTTCCCCCAGGCCCGTCTCACTAATGCGCCTTAATGGGATCCGGATAGTGCTCACATAGGTGCGGATTCCTGCTCGCTCAGAGCGGGAGATGGTGCGTCTAAATCCTCCACTGTCACTTTCAAATGTGACAGTATTCTCAGCAACACGGGCACGGGAACGTGTTCGACTGGCGATGCTGTCTCGATCGCGGTTTTCACCTGGTCGAATCCTTCTCACCTGCAGGTCCAACATGATGGTCGGGTGCCGCCGCACTGCTGAACTTCCTGATCCTATTACATGCGATTCACTCTCACGATCGCCTGCCTCTACAGCTGGCTCTGTTAGAGCTGCAGGTTCCGCCACAGCCTCCCCTGTTTCCATGGAAACAGAGCTTGTGCCACTGCCTGGCTCAACAGTGTGGATGCTAGAGCCACTGACACCACTGTTTGAGGGTGGAGTCATACTGACAACAGGTATTCTGTGCAAGGGGGAACGGCTCCGCCTTGACAGGCGGGATGAAACCCCGCCCCCAGCTGCAGCCCTGCGTGCACGACCACGTGATCGAGTCCTACTGCCACGTGATTCATGTCCCACTGCCGGGACCTGAGGAACAGACTGGGGTGAGACACGGGGACAGTCTATAGAAGCAGACATGTGATCACTGCCCTGCTCTCCTTCTGCATTCAGGGCTTGTTGTTGCGTAGGTGTAGTTTGATCCAGAGGAGGGGTGGGAACAATTGGAGGAGGTGCTAAAGAGTGCAAAGTGGCACCCCTCCTCTGAGCAGCAGCTGGGGCAGCCACTGGAGCAGGAAGTGCAGGGGGGCTCATAGAAAGAGTAGTAGTGCTGCTGCGTGTACGTCGTGTCTGCATCCTCCTGCTGAGGGCTGGCCGGGGAGTGGGGTACGGGGCTGGCCTTGGTGTGGCTGAAGGGCGAGGGTTGGAGAAAGAAGAAGTGGTGCGTATAGAGGGTGAAGTCGTGTTTGGGACGGTCACTGGCAGCTCTGCAGTGTCCGCAGTGTCATTATGCTCTCCTGGCTCTGGCTGATCATGGTTGATGTTGATTTCGAGGCTAAAGCGAAATTCTCCACTATTAGGATTGGTCCGACTGACAGCACGCCATGTCTGGTTGCCACTCTGCCCACTGCGAGTAGCATTACCAGTGCGTCTGAAAGTGTTCAGCCACTCCAGTAATGAGTCACCATTTGAAGTCTCTGCTCCGGGCTCTGTGCCCCCTGTAAAAAACAAAACAAAAAAAAGAAATAAAAATAAAAACACACATTCACACCAAAATCTATTTTCTTGTACAGATAAAACAAAAGAAAAAGATTACTCTTTCCCAGTGTCCTCTGACAACACTGACAGTTTTAGCCAGTCTGTTTAATGCCAGCACTACCACTGTATTTTCTGCCAGACTAAACCAGACTCACAGTCAAACAAATAGTTTTGCAACCTTGTTTAAATCTTGCAGAGCAGGTGCCAAACTAAAATAAAAGATTCATCAATATTTGTCTTAAATAATGTATGAAAAGTGTTTAAGGAGCACTCAGTTTTATTAGTAAGTGCTTTGTAAGAATCCAGTATCACAGAATTTATGATGAAAGTTATCACTTCTTCTGCCAGTCCTCAGAAACCAGTCCCAAACATTGTGTTGTATTATTATGTGATGTTTTCGCTTTTAGTTAATCGGTTGTGACCAAACTAAAGCCACATGACATCATGATAACGGAAAGCCAGATTTGGAAAGATCAGATAAAGACATATCTGTCTCCCCTTCCCTACCTGCCCCTCGTCTCCCTCCAGCCCCTCTCTCCTCTCCCTCACCGCTGCTGCCCTGCTGTTCTCCAGAATCAGCAGTCTGAGAGCGCTGCTCAGTACGGGGCTGAGATGACATGCGCTCTTTAGCTCCATCAAGACGCTGCCGGAGCTCCTCAGCAGTCACCTCCCCTATGAAACATATGGAAGCAGCAGTGGGTCAAAATTAACTATCTCTGCTCCTATACAAAGAGCAGATTGTCAATATCATACATTGTGACATTGTAAATTTCATATGCTCAGATTATATGTGTGGTAAGACTACACTGGCAAACCAAATAGTGCATTAACAGGAAGATGTTCCTGTCCTCCTCACCAGGAGTGCCAAGCAGGTTGCTGTCTCTCATCAGGCGGTACTCTTCTTCACTCAATTCATTAATGAAGTGATAGTATGCCTCCTCCCGTCGAAGACGCTCTGCCTGCCTCCGCCGTTCGTCTCCCCCACCAGGAGGGTCCATCACCGTAAAAAGTGCTACCAGACAGATGAGTGAGGGTGTCAGTCAGGGGTGGAGTGTCATCTTAAGCTACCCACTATAGATTTACATTTAACATTCAAGTTGTAAGAGTTGAAGTCACACATGACCCCTGCACCTCCACTGTTTAAAGGTAAAATCAGTAGGATTTGTCCGAGCTGTTCATAAACATGCCAGAAACATAGTTGACAGTTGTTGTATCTCATTCCCAGGATGTCAAATACCGACGTTCTGGGTTGATTAAGCATCCCAAGCACAGCAAAAAGATGAGAATATAAAGAAATACAGGCAGAGGGTAGGGTCTTTGCAGATAGGGACACCACCACACATCTCTGGGAGGGTCAGTAATGACTGAAAGGGACTATGTTTATAAGAGTCTATATATTGTTTTTTTGTTGTTTTTATTTTTCAAGAAAATTTTGCACATCATGCTCATATATCATTACCATATGTTGCTAAAGAACAAAACAAGCCAATGGCTATTTGATTCTCTTCTGGAAAGATGGAGACCAAACGTTTTGCTCAACTATATATCATGTCTTTCTTCTGGTTCTAAGTTTTATTAGAAACTATAATAAAAAATATTTTGCTGGTAGTTATTCAATTACCTTAACCTTGCAGTAACTAATCTCTAGCCAAGGACGACAGTTAAGACAACGCCATCCATTTTCTACCGAAAGACTCCACCAGTAACAGACTGAGTAGGGTTACAGTAATTTTGCTAACGCTGCTAACGTTTAGCCCGACGACTAGCACCATAACTTCATCTAATTTAACCTGTGGATAAATGCTGAATGCATTCACTGTGAGTATTAGCTGACAGACACCCTAATGACAACGTAGTGTTCATGTGAGCTAATATTAGCCAAGTTACAACAGTAGCTACGGAAGGCCATGTTGAAGGCAGGGGAATAAAGCAACAAAACTGGCGTTGTCATCCTGGTTAGCCACCAATCAGCGGCCTAGTTCTACTGACGGACAGACCAAGCGTCCAATCAGCGCTCTACAAAGGCGGACCAAGACAAACTACACGGAGGTCTCCTCCATGTAAACGCAGGGCAAAGAAGGAAAGACAAAGAATCTTATCAGCTTTATGACAGATTTAGATATTCGACATGTTAATGCCTGGCAACGATAAACTGTGTTGTCTCCCTAACACAACAGTCAGTTTTGTAGACCATTCGAGGATGTGAAGTGTCATTTTGAATGCGCAACGCTTTTAGTTGCTAACCGAGCATTAGCAATTAGCACATATCTAACGTTAGCGAATAGCAGCCCGTCGACAGTAGTGTTAGCTGAGTCGCCAGTGAGCTGTGAGACTGAATAACTCTTCAGATATCAACTTGATAAACAGTTTTATAACGCAGTCAGTGTATACGGAACTTAACACTTAACCCTAACATAGTTTTAGACGAGATGACAATGACATTAAAAGGAATATACTACCTGACAAAGCAGCGATAATATGGACGGTTTGCTTTGCTCTCCCTTCTCTCTCAAACCAAGATGGGACCAATGGTGCGACACTACACCGTCCGCCCAAAACAAGCTCACTAGATACATTGGTTCCTAGGTAACACGACGTCTCAAATACATAGCTCAGAGGTTATTGTTCAAAAAATGAGTGCCAGGGACACTCATCAACAAAATTACTGCAGTAATTAATTGCATTTTATGAAACTACACTTTGAATACATTTGAAATTAAATAGTGCAGTTTTTACTGCATTTTAAAACATGCGGCAACATTATGGAAAAGAGTAGACCACCTACAACATCTTTGCGTGAAGTCTTAAATAAATTCGACTTTAATTTTTTTGTGAACTATTTTATTTGACATTTTGAATGTGTGACATTTTTAATGCAGTATTTTCAATTATGGCATTGCTCATTCCCCATAATTCCAGGGTTTTAATTTTTTTCCACCCATGATGAGCTCATGTCTGAAACCAAATCCCAAAGCAGCCAGTGCCCTCCAACATAAAATAGTGAAAAGAAAAAAGATGACCACAGATAAGATTAAATTAGAATATATGACTTATATCTCATGGCTGATAGGCAGTGTATTTCACTATCAAGTTTCATCAGAGCTGTCCAATATAGGCCTACAATGATAAAGTGTAGCCTATGCCAAAAAAGAAATATGTACTGAGTTTATGTTGTTTGTTGTCAATTTAAAAAAAAAAGATAAGAAAAGAAAAGCATCTTGGTTTTTATTAGTGGTAAGGATTATTGTTTACCTTTGTTTGAAGTGTTTCAAGTATTCATATGTCTGCCACTGTTTTGTTCACCATTACCTTTAAAGGTTTTTGGCTGTTGTTTTGTTAGTTTGTCACATCCATGTTTATGGTCAGCCAAAACAGTTTTTGGGACAGCTTGGTGATATGGCACTTTCTAATGGACATCCAGCATTCTGGAAATCATCTAGTGCATCTGTGGTAATGGACTCTTTGATATGGCAATGTTACAATAACATACCTTAAGCTGAACATATTTTGTGGTCATTTGTAACCTCCTGATGATTTTTTTTTGTGCTCCAGGATAAGCAGGAAGGAAGCACAGAAGATTAGAGAAACATATAAATAAGATGTAAAAACATGTGCATAAGAATATAATATAAAACAATATAGAGAAAGAAAGAGTATCCTACAATATATAACAATAGTGCACACAATCGATTATACTGAAACACAGGGTCTATGAATAATTATGTTAAAAAGCAAGAATATTATAAATAAGACTATTAGTTGAAATGTGCCATAGAAATGCAGAATTAATGCCAGTATATATTTCACCATTGAATTATTGAATTACTACTGCATAACTGTTTTCACTTTAATTCTATTTCATCCAATTTGTTTTATTTAGATTAAGTTAGATTTTTAACTCTACTGGATTTTAAGTCTTCTAGTGCATTTCTTTTCCCCTTATTAATTTATGCAGAGAAAAATGTGATTTTCTTATGCAATTCAATTAAAAACAAACTGATTAACATTTTCTGTTATACTGTAATAGTAAAAATCTAAAATGCAGATATGCCTTTATGCGCCTGTATTACACCATTGAAATATGCCACAATATTGCAAAATAGGATTTTTTAAAAATGATTTAGTTGTTATGATTGAATAAACATACATCAGCTGTAATCTTTACGAGTATGAATTTCCACGTGGTGTAATCTGTCTACCCATTTTCTACAGCTCTTTCTCTGCTGCTGCAGGGCTGTCTTCACGACGTTTTACGACAGTGCCGTGCAGGAATACGCCGTCGTTACCGAGTGAAGTGCGTCTCTTTGGAGCAGATACCGGCTGAGAGAAACGCAGCAACAAGAGAAAGGAATATATTTCGGGCTCGTTTTCCACCTGGACTATCTCAGAGCACCGTGCATCCCCTCCGGTACGAACAAACAATTTGACCCGAGAACTCGATGTGGAAGCTGGGCTGAAAGAAGAAAGGGCCACGCTGGGGAAGGCAACTAGCCGAATTACCAAACCGAGCTCGTTGGAGTAGCTTTAGTTGCCTCCCAAGCGACGCTTTAAAAAAGGAAGGAGCGGGTACATTCAGCCCAAACAGTGGTGAAAATGGACTATGACTTTAAAGTGAAGCTGACCGGCGAAAGAGAGCGTGTCGAGGACCTGTTTGAGTACGAAGGATGCAAAGTGGGAAGAGGCACCTACGGTCATGTATACAAGGCGAAGAGAAAAGATGGGTGAGTTTGATGACCAGCAAGGCCTCTAGTAGCCAGTGAACCCCCCCTTCCCTCTCCTCTACCAAATGCATTTTAATTACTTCTCTCATTTTGTTCCCATCAAAGCTGCGCCACTGGCAGAGGAGGCAGATTTATGTAAAGAAATAAGAGATGGATGTGTAGTTCAGGGGATTGAAATAGCCTGCACTGTCAGGATGCTGATGAAGCGGAGAGACAGGTAGAAAAGCACTGACATATGGTTTAATGTTGGGACTTGGCCTTGCATGTGCTGTTGTTTTTGTCAAAGCACTTCTTTGACATCTATTTTGTCCTTTGTTTATGCTCAACAGTAGCCATTATTTTATTAAGAGAAATTAAGACTATTTATAGCTGATGTGGTGAATGTTGGATACAGCAGGTGCATGTGCAATAATCTCAAGGTAGATGTCTCTTCACCAGGGATTTTCAAAGCCAGTGCCTATGGGATCATGATTATGTTATCTGATCCCATAGACACTCAACAGTTGAGCCAAGGAAGTCTATTATTGCTGTTTTGTTTTTCTTAACTCCAGACTACACCAAATACATTAAAAGATCTGCCCAAAAACATTATTTAGTCTATGACTCAAGGAAAGTGGAGAAAATGGCCCCTCTCATTAACCAGATCACACACATTTAGGCTATTCTATGTGTTCTGATTTGGCCTTTTGATAACTAATGTACCATTTTTTCACTTTCATTCACTGACCCCCCCCC
>JAJHUR010115233.1:1940-21999 GCA_027495735.1 Lutjanus campechanus | reverse complement strand
CTCACACCTCATGTTAAAGGTGTGTGTTCAGGCATGCCCTCTACATAACACAGGATTACGCAACTGGCTGCAACACACCCATGAGTGGGGTTTTAGTTGAGGGGCGGTGAGACAGGAAAACATAGAAATAATCTGATTAGAGTCTCTAGTTTTGAAGGGGATTGAAATATTTCTGCTGTTACACCCTGCCAAAGTGATAACAATGGGTTTCCAAGGAAACTAGCAGTACTTGAAGTGTGTGCGTGTCTGCTAAGAGTGCGTGTGAGACAAAATGATGCAGAACGCCTATTCGTTACAGGCCGGCTTGAAACAAATATGTAACTTTGTTTTCATCTGCTCCACCCTTGTATGTATTCTGAATGCATACCAGTACTCTGGCACATTCTCCTCTCCCACTGTACATCAACTCACCATGGGGACACAGTCATTTGCTTTGGCGATCTCTGCAGCTTTTTCCAGTATCTGCAAAAAAATGAATGAGCAACGTATGAATGAACACACACACATTGATACAGTGCATTAGGCAGGCCGAGCACGTCCTGATCCTCCTGTGCGAACAGCCGCCACTTCGTCATAATCACTTGGTACCATTATGAAGCGCTCTAAAGCCAGGGCAACAACAAATTCAACTGCAGTTGAGGCTTTGAAAAAGGAGACAGGAGACAGAAGACTAAGTTGAGATATTGTCTAAGTATGATACAATCATGGCAGCCTTGACACGTTTGTGTGCAGAAATTATTTGTCCATTTGTGTTACAGATTTAAGCTTATTGGTACATCATAATGCTGCCACACAGGTATGTTTCTGTGAGTGGGACTGAGTAGAAGGACTGACAGCTGTCTGACCTTGTCGAAGAGAGGGAAGATGATGGAGTGTGACGAGTACTCTGGGAAGTGGATGTGCAGTGCTGTAGCGTTCTCAGTGTATGGGTTGGTCTGAACGGTTCCTATGGGGTTCAGCATCTCTTCAAGTTCATCTGGATAAGATGCACAAAGACACAGATGAAATAACTGCATTTACTGCATCACAGGAGAAGAAGCTCATTTAGCCCTTGTTTCACTGCATTAGGAGATATTAAGTAAGCAAGACAGTGTTTGTGCCAAGGAAACTGAAACAGAGGGAAGGTCATTACATCACTGGTGCCACAACTGAAAGCTCTCTGCACAGTTAACATCATCACTCTGCTCTCAATTTAACAGATTATTAATCTTTATCAATAACCTAATAAGCATTTTGGTGTGTTGCTGTCAGGCCCATACGGAATCTGCAGATTGTTTTCCCCACAGTTTTCCAGGGTGACCCAGAATTATATTTTTTGCTTGTAGTGTTTGATAGGCAATATTTATTTAAGATAACAAAGGTTGTTTTTGAGCAAAAATAAGCACGCCGTATACTAAATCAACCTAATATTACCACAAGCAGGGAAGAAAAAAAATATCTAGCAGATTTTTTTTGTAGAACCTTTAAATTTGATTTTTTTTTTCATCACCAACCATTCAAAACAAAGTGTGAACATTTGCTGGTACAGTCAACCAGCACAAAATGTAGGAAAAATACAAGGTTTAGTTTGGATCAGAGAGACAGCACAAATTAATTGGAAACCATTAACCATTCATCTCCCAGCAATTACCACTTCAACACATATACAAATGAATACATGAATAAATAACTGGTAAGGTGCTTGAAAACATTCAAGTTTTACAAGCAGCATTTGTTTAAAATCTGTGGAGAACCTGCAGCCAATCAGTGGGAATGTTGGAATTCTGCAGTGTAGATTGTGTTTTCAAGGTACATTTCATTTTATTTGTTAATTCAAAAAATTATTTGTATGCAAGTTACGTTAATATTATGCTAGATTTACAGCAGACTGGAGCTTCTTATGTATGCAAGTTAACTAAACTGTGAAAATATCCTTCCTATAGCAGATAGGAAGATACAGTAGATAGGTATATTAACCACAACAGGGGTACCAGCCATCAAGTTTGTTGTTAAAAGTTTATAAAAGTTTCTGATAGCCACAAAATATACAGTATTTCTGTTGTTTTATAGCTAAGGGTTAGTTTATAGCCTACTACAATACCTGTGCACAATTACTAATCAGAGGAGGTTTGTAAATGTTTTGAATAAATTATATTCCTGTAGCAGTAGCCAGTATTAGCCAGGTCAATCATAGTTAAGCAGCCTCCAAATCAAAATAAAAGCATTAGAGGAGGAGTAATACAGATTTTGTTAACAATATTTATTTAGCCTAACCTCAATATTTTCAAGGGACACTTTCAGTTTTGCATGGTAAGCATTTTATTTAACCTGTCATGGGCCCTGTAAAGTATACCTCTAATCATGTATGGCGTTGGCAGTATTTGAGGACCAATGAATGTGCTCATTTCGAAAAATCAGCCAGTATGTTATAATCTGAAGTGTGCTTGTACATTTGGTTGGGGCATTTCTTCATCAAATGTCATACAACATAGATATGCTGGCTTTAGTGTGCTTCATCATGTATCTTCCATAGGCCTCAACAGACTTGGCACCAAGCAGAGCATAGAGTGTTGAAGTAATGATGATGTAATGACTCTTCCTTCTTTTTCAGTTTCCTTGGTTTGTGCATTTGTATACCAGGAAAGGAAGACCAGCAGTGCAGGATGATGTCTCCGGTCTTCAGCTGGCCTTTGTAGTCAAACACCATGGTGTTGACCCAAGCTATGGGGTAGTGCTGGATCACACAGAGAGAAAAATAGTGAAATTAATTATTAGTTAACAATATAAATATGGTGTCCCTGTGTTACTTTTTCAGCCCTTATTTGATCCACTGCAACTGCAGACAGTGTGGGTTCGTGTACAAGCCTGTGTCTTACCACTTTCCCTGCTTTGCGGATGGTCTGGTACTTGTTTATGTGAGCATTTTTGGTGGACTTCTGCTTTTTGACTTTATCCATCACGGCGTAGATGGCAAAGCAGAGGCGGGTCATGCGCGGCAGGTCACATACAGAGATGTCAAACTCCAGCGTGCTGTCCTTCCACGTGTGGTCTGAGCGCCCGCTGCTCTCGCTGCTCACCGCCGGCTTGCACAGCAACTCTGTGCCGTGGAAGAGCCCCGCCCTAACCTGGACCTGGGTGGGTGGGAGGGTGTCGGCATGAAGAGGGGTAATAAAGATATAGAGATATTGTGTTATACTTTTCTTTTGTTTAAATTGATATTTATTTTCACAACAGTCTGCTTCAACGTTCTCATACAGAAACCTCTAATAGGAAATATGTTAGGGTCTGTGATTAAAGGATAAGTCTGATGTTTTATATTTTTAGTTTTTCCAAAAGATGCCATGAAATAACCAAAAACAACAGTACATTAGTTCATCCCTCGATATGGTCTGACACCCACAGCCTGTCTGGCTCTCAGGCCTGAACACATTCTTACCTATTGAACATTTAAAACTTTATAAACGTCACAAATGTCACAAATATACAGTTTCATTTCTAAAAAGCTGGGAACTGTAGTTTTTTTTTTTTAGCAAACATTACTCATACAGCAGTAAATACTGCCCTTCTTACGGGCTATTAATCCACATTTGTTGCTCTAATGAATATTTCTGGCAGCAGAATAGTGTTTGTGGGATAGACTCAGAATAAACAAGAGTGTGTGTGTTCATGGTAATAAAAGAACATGTCAACCCGTGTGAGTCACTGAGGTGTTTTTAATAGTTTTTAGAGAACAATGGAGCTCAATGGCACAGAGGAATAAGATACTGTATATCAGGCTTTGGCAGACACAGACGATATTTGTTAGCGGGATCAAATCTTTGTTGGCTTTGATGTTCTCATGGGATTTCTTGCCAATACAAAAAAAATATCCCCAAACTTATACTTCAACTCCAACTTGCTTTGTAGCTCAGCTTCATTAAAATAAAAGAATGATCTGTGATGGTATGGGGGTGTGTGGCATAGTTAACTTGCACATCTTCGAAGGTCTCATTAATCCTGAAAGGTACGTACAACACAATTTGGACTCACACATGATGCCTTCCAGATAATGTTGTTTTCAGAGACGTCCCTGCATTTTTCAGTAAGACAATGCCAAGACACATTCTGCATGCGTGGCTTAGTAGTAAAAGAGAGAAGCTACGAGACTGGCCTTCCTGCAGTCCAGACCTGCCTTTTATTGAAAATGTGTGGTGCATTATGTGGCAAGTTCAAAAATGTTCAACTTTGGGTAAAAGGCTGCGCTTGTCATTGTCAATTTTATTCAATCTTCCAATCATATTGGAGGAGGAGCAGCACAAATAGGCTACCACAAAGTGTGTCCTGCTTGCACTCCTTGAACCGAGCTTTGTCCAACCTCAGCTCTTGAACCAAATGATGGTACTCAATGAGAAAATCTCATGAACCCACATAGAGCGGCGGGTCTGTACTCTGTCCCTATGTGCTTCAGCCTTCCCCTCATCCAGAGCAATCACCAGAGCAAGTTGGCTACTCTAACTTGTGCTGACATGTGTGTTTTCAGCTCGGTAGTAATGCTTTAGTGGTCACAGGGCCTTACTACTGTAAATGTCAAACTGCGTTGAAGAGCACCACTGTACATACAGACTTTGTTTATGAAATGACATATTAACAGAAATATAAATCAATGTTTTATGGATGTGGACAAACAAGAGTTTACCTTGGCAGTCTCCTCCGCATTCACCTTGCTGCCTTTCACTAGGACTATCTTAAACGGGCTAGACACGTCCCACACGCACGTCTGTACTTGCTGCAGAGGGAAAGTGAGAGGAGAAAGACAGAAAGCGGTATTAGCATAATGTACTGTAAAAATATGTACTCCTACATGCTGCTTCTTCACACCCACCAGTTCCCTGCACACACACACACACACACACGCACATGCACACACGCACACACACACAGATAAAAAACACAAACAATGTGGGAGGTCAGGCAGGTCATTCTGATGTCAAGCCAAGTGGATTTGCGAGGGTCAGCAGTCAGCAGGAAAAACAGCATCACATGACACCTAGAGTCTATGAACATGACTAACAAGCACACTTCCTGCTGTTTGCCGCCCCTGTCTTTGTGCGTGGATGTGTGTTTTGATGTGTTAAAATGTTTGTGTGAGTGTGACGGTGTGTGTAAATTGCTTCTTGTCAGATAAGAGACTATATTTGTGTCTGCCTCTGCTAATACAAGAAACAAGACCTCTGTGTACTATAGCATCACAAAAAACACTGCATCCCTCTGTTTTCTGCCCTCTCTTGCATTGTTTTGACCATTTATCAGTCATGTTTCCTACCACACAACACTGTGATGGTAAACTGTTTACAGTCTGACAAGAATCTCTGTCTGCTTCTGTGTTTGCTTGCTTCCTTGAGTCTCCATTCATTACATTTGCTACAATTTATTTGTAAAGCACATTTACAAAACACATTTACAAAACACTAACTAAAATGACAGCATCAGGAATACACCATCAGATTAAGTTAGCATAGGCAAAACAACAAAACAAATTAACAAGAATCACAGAAATGATGCTTTAATATAGTGGGTGATTTTATAAAAAGGGAACAGACTTCGAGGCTCTGGTCTCCTCCAGTAATTCATACCGTGGTCTGGAAATGATAAAAGCAGAGGCTCTTTCATCTTTGTGTCTAAACATAGATCTTGGAACAAAACTATAAGAGGAAACTGCTTAGAAGCTCAGAAACAGAAGGGAACAGAAAGCTGGAGATGTAACGTGAGCAAGACCCATCCTGGCTTAAAAGTTATCACTAAACCATTCAAATCAATTAAAATCAGATCAATAGGTCATCACTGCAGGGATAGCAGAATTGGTAAAATATGATATTGTTTCATTGGTATATAAATTTTGAGTGAGCAGATATATTCCTCTTTAAAAGCATGGTGTTTCAGTTGTCTAATCAGGAGGTGATGAAGGTTTGAATAATGGTTTCTAACAGATGTGGAGAGACAAAGGTGTAATCTGAAATGGGGATGCACTAATTTATTGGCCAAACTGATATCTGTCAATATTCGCCTTCCTGACAACAACTGGCCTAAATCAGGTGCATCAATCAATTTTGTGCTCATTAAATGTCATGTTGGTTATTTGCAGTCAGACTGGGACAGGAGTAGCTAGCATAGCCAGCTGGTTGCTGCTGGCTGGACACAACTCTGATACGATGTACGATGTAAGAGGGCAGTGGGAACTGTAGTTCTTATAATGAAGATTTCTTTGTTTCTGTGGCACAAAAGGGGGAATAAACAGCACAAAAACAAAACAGCCATTGGCTATTGGCCAAATTGTTATTTTCAACATCTGTCTGGACCCAGATTTTCATGACTGGTTCATCCCTAGTCTATTTAGGCTAAGTGCTGATGAAAAAAAAGATGGAGCAAGAGGTTCCACAAAGGGAAAGTAGACCAAGTTTAGAGCCAAGTTTTGAACAATCATGATGATGGATTAATGGTTATGTCAAAAGTATTAAAAGCTCTCGCTCTCTCAATTATGGTTGGGCGATTGGACAAATATATCATCTCTCGATGATGGTCTGAATCTACTGCAGGTTGCTTTTTGGGCCAATTTTTGGGGCGATATTTGTCATTTTATTTTGCTGTTTGCTGTTTTGCTGCTCCACGCCACGCTGTCATCCAGCGGAACAGTACACACCCACTCACCGGACCATGAGTGCACTGAGCTGGGTGAGGAGTGAGAGATAAACAGCTTGCAGAATTAAACTCTTTACACTCAACACGGTGAATTAAGGATTTAATTCAACCAAACCAGAGTTGGTGACTGCTGGAATAGTGGGCAGACTAACAAAGATGGTTTTGGTGAGTTTTACAAATTTTTGAGTCAAGTTTGAATGAATTGAATTTTCCAAGGAGTTAACAAGCCAATTAAGCTCGTCTTAGTTCAGTAAAAGAGAGAAACTTGAATTTAGAAGGTGTACGATTGTACTTCTCTGTTTAAACAGGAAAATAAGTGTGAGAATATTTAATATTCTTGACACTTTTTAAGTTTATTTTATTTACTGGACATAGTGAATGTAGGCAGCATGCGTAATGTAGTGAATTCACAGCCTGGGCACATCTCCCAGCTGAGACCCAAGAGGATGGGAGGGGGGACGAAGATATCGCCCAACTATACTCTCACTCTTCCATGACTCTCTGTTACTGTCACATACAGGCTAAAACAACAAAATAATCTTAAATTAAAAAAAGTACAAAAAAATCTGTCATCTTCTTAAATGTGAAACACACTGTGAACACATAGTGAATATCTTTAGTATATTTTTAGACATTTTAAAGACTTAATTAGTATTTGAAAAAATTAAACAATGATTAGTTTCAGTCCAAAACAAGTATCTGGACAATATTTTTTCATTTATCCAGGGCTTCATGGGGCAATTAGGTACTATATTTTTATTCTACAGTGTCACCTCAACTAAAAACTAAGATGCATGCATTTATTAAATTATTCAATTATTTAATTTTTGCTTGTCAGTCTCATGTACTGCATTTTACAGTAGGCGTGAAATGATCATAAATCATGATAGACAATGATTGTGACACTTTGTAATTCCTTGTTCAGTGAGTGTACACGTACTCATCAAAAAATGTGGAAGTGAGGTTAAACTAGTGGCTGTTTTTACTGTAAACCAACAAAGAAGTTTAGTCTTACGCTGGGAGCACTAAGAACAAGTTGTTCTCATGCTCTTATGATTATATGTGATAAATATAATGTGGTTTCAAATGACAATTGACAGCAGTTACTTTCCAAAGCACACCAGTCAGCAGGGCATCAGACAATTAAAGATCCCCAGGAGACTCGCTAACAAAGGCCAATTAAATTCAACCTGACATTTAAAATGTGGATGCACACATCGAGGAGTGATGTCACTGTGCACCTGGCAGCAGCAGCAGCGGGGAGCAGGAGATGTTTTCCGACAACGTGGCGAATGCTGGCAGGGCAGTGCAGGCTTGCTCCGACACACTCAGAACACTGCCTCATAAAAGACAGGTGGCAGCTGCCAAGTGCATGTTTACTCGGTAAACCTCCACACCTGCCTCGCTCAGTGCAGGTGACTCAATCAAACTGTGGAGCTTTTACTGTTTCGATGAAGCAAGAACACTATTCAGGAAACACTGGCGGATATTAAGTGGTTGTTATCTAGAGTATATGAGAACATCACACCCTCAGTTTTAGTCCTGGTGATGCCAAATAATCACTGATCAAATTTGCACACAAAAGTTACATATGTCAGTGACTGACCATAAATTCAGCCACATTAATTATGAAAATATTCCAACAAGCGGATATGGCAACATCTGTTTGACTGCACTTTGTCATTTAGACCGTACATAAAGGTTTTGGAGCAACATAATGGTGCCATCTAGACAACATCTTTTTCAGAAGCAATTAAAATAAAAAAATAAAAATAAAAAAAAATGCCGACAAAGCCTCCGGACTGTTTAGGATCTGAATGTGTACAAGAAACATGATATATCACAGTGGTAAACATAAACCTGTACCAACTTTTTTGGAACAAGTTACAAAACAATAACATTCATCAGTTTGAACATTAAATATCTTTGTCTTTGTACTGCATCCAACTGAATTTAGGTCAAAAAGGTTTTTGCAAATCTTTGGATTCTGTTTTTATTTACTTTTCTACAACTAGAATTTGGGTTTATACCTGTTTTCACCAGAGATGATAATGATGAATCAATGATTGATTAATCGGTTTTTAAGAATCTAATAGATCTACTATCAAATAAAGATAACAGATTATTTTAATGAATGAGCTCCACATGTTATCTGATATTCAGTTGGGTTTAATACGTCTTTATATGTTTTCATAGGCGATGAAACTTGGCTTGCTGTCATGCATTGTGGACAAAAAGCTTTGCAGGAAAAAATATACACACTTGGTATTTTTTGGTATACTCAGAATATGTAGGTTTTTTTAAAATAACAATTAATCAATTATTTGATTGTTAATGTTACAAATGATCAATTAAGGAAAGTGCTTACAGTTACAGCAACCCTAGTTTACAGGACACCACCAGGAGTTTCAATCAGACATTCTAATGTTCAATTACAAAATTAAAGCCCTAAAATGTAATATTTTGACCTTTAATATCAATGTGGATTTAAAGGGAAAATGGTTTCCACAGACATTTTACTTCAGAATGGCAGAGTGTCACTCAGACAATGTCAGGACATTCTGATGTTTTTAAAATGAATGCCCTCTCAAATATCATAAATGACCTGTTCTCCCTCTAAATTGAGATTGATACAGAAGTGAGAAGTACATTCATTCATTCACAGAGCCACACACGATACTGGACTTACCGTGGGTACCCTTCTCTTGGGAGGTAGTGGTAAAGGTGGGTTGGAGGACTTGCGGCTAATCACCGCTCCGATGACAGAGATTTCCTTGTCGAACATGACCTTGATAGTGCTGATGTGGACCAGGGTGAGGTGTGGAGACTCCTTGGCTTGCATACATGTGCGGATGTACTGCAAACAAGACCAAACAGGTAAGTTGTTTAACTGCACATATCGAAGTCTTTCCTAACCAGAAAAAAACTTGAGCCCTTTTTTATAGTTCTCCTGTTTGTTTGAGCTGAACTTGCAAAAGCATCACTACATTAGAAATAAAAGTGGAAGCGCTTTTGAGAATAAATAAGTGCACACAGACAGGAAACCATCCAATTTCAAATACCTTGGTAATACAATTGATTGAAATAAAACAAGACATGCAACCAACCAAAGCTTGGTGAAGTTGAGATACATACACATATCTGCCTTAATACAATGATTGTTCCACACAACAATCTTTGTCTAGTTGGACTTGCAACAACAACAACCAGATTTGTCACAACAACTGTTGCTTTTTTTGCATGCTAATGTTAACCCATATAATTTGATTTACATATCTCTCTGCTGACATCAGTTACTTGTCAGCAAGCCAAAATATGTTTTACCCTCATGCTTTACCTTCTTTGACCTATCCATTCCACTCTACTTCCTGCAGAAAATTGTAATCTTGATGCTTTTTATTCCTGGTGACTTTCTTGTTTTATATCCCCTAAATTGTTTTTTTTACTCCATCTGCAATTGAAAACTAGCCAGATGACTGATACATTTACAAGTGTGATTACAGTACATGAGTTTGAAAAATTAATTTGTAAAAAGGTCAAACAAAAAAATCAAACGCAGAGCTATGTCACTCCCGTTACAGTGAGTTAAACATAAAGTAAGTGCCGGGATCTGGCATGAGCTGATTTTCTTTTTGAATGTGCCCATAACCCAGTGTTTGCTACTTGAATTTTTCTTACACACATGAACATGCATACTGTAAACACACAATCCACCATTCACCCTGCTACAGAAAATATTGTTGAGCCATCAGCTGCATGGTTCAATTAATTTTAATTTATACCTAAACATTTTCCTGTCAGACCTGATGTCTTTTCCAAAGACTGTCATAAAAGCACTTTATGATGAGGATGTCTGCTATTCCTGGACATGATAGTGACACAAGGCATGATGCATCTAAATCAGTCACTGACACCTGAGACCAAGTCTACTGAGTAGCTACTGACCTTGTACTGATTCAGTGGGTGGTCTCCAGTGAGGAACTCCAGACACTGGCTGACTCTCAGTACATACTGACCCTTCCACGCCTCCTCCTCAGGCCCGTGAGTGGTCAGCCACTTCCTCACAGCCTGCTCCATAAGCTCCACAGGGGTGCAGGATGATGGCACCTTCAGACTGGCTGAATCCTGCAAGACAAGACAAGAAAACAGGGACTGAGAGACTGTTTCAAGTGGTTACTACTGCAGCACTCAAAGCCCTTGTGAAATGGCTAAGCAGATAAAAGACGTGAAAAAAAAAAGCATAAGGAAAGAACCGTGAGAATACACAAAACTCCTTATGACCCGCTGAAGGCCTTGTTGCTGGATCAGACAAGAGGATTAATGTTAAGATAGTGAAACATTATCTCCACCTCTTTGGTGCACAGACATGCAGGACACAATTGTTTATACACAGAATAGAGAAAAAGAAAGTGAACAGACAGGGTGTGATATACAATCAATCCCATAAACATTAGGGTTGGTTACCAAACTCAGCACCTTTAAATTTACAGCTGAATAAAATTACATTGGTATTACCAAGTACTAATTCATGTTAAATCAATTGGTGTCAAGTTTTGGTACTTGGGAGCGCATCTGGGTGACAGAGTGAGTTAGAGCAGTGATTTCCTTTTTTTTTTTTTTTGGCATGCCCCTTGACAGCCCCTTCTCTCTTTATTTCTCCTGTGGTCAAAGATCAACTTTACAGTGACATCATAATGTTCAGCTTTCCATCAGTCCTCTGCACTCCTCTATAAAAATGGTCTCTAAGTGAAGATATCATGTTTCTCACTGGAAATTGCTCACTTGACTCATACATATCAATATAGTGTTAAAAAAGACACCCTCTTTTAATTCCTTCAAAGACTTCACTACATACATTATGTGAGTCTGGACAGACATGGATGTAAACCGCAATCTGACTGGTTGGAGGAAGCATACGATCAACTGCTCACTCACACCTCATACAGCTACAAAAAGCCTCTCATAATGGTCCTGTGAGCAAGCAACACACTCACACAACACTGAGTTCAAATAAAAGTGATCACTTGTACATGTGTGCGTTTGTGGCTGAATGAACTTGCACTGAAGCAAACTGTGCACTAAAAGTCGTGAACATCCATGCGAGTCCCCCACATATTGCCACAGCCAGTCTGATGTGCCACATTGAGGCTCAGCCTATTTATAGCACAGCGCTGACCTGATACCTGAGATGAAATTATAATTTCCTGGAGGTTTATTGAAAATGCCATCCATTAATAATTAACAAAAAAATGGCCATGGTGACATTGTGGTAGAACAACAAAACCAACAGTACTGACACATCCTTAAGCACTTTAATATTTTACAACATTTCTCTAAACTGTTTTGACACTATTTAGAAGTTGAAGTTAGAGGGTAGTTAATGCAATAAAGAAAACACTATAATCTTAATGACAGCACTAAAAACAAAGCTCACACTGAACCTTGGTCATATTTATTGTAGAACATTTAACCACTCCACCGCACTTCCTGTCTATAATGTGGCTCATTGTGTCCGACCTCCTAAATAAGACTTCCTGCCAGTGTCCACCTGAGCGCAGTGGCACAGATGGCCTCTCTTTGTGTATGTGCATGTGTGTGTCTGTGATGTTGATCAAAGCTGATACACACAGGTCTAGAGGGACATGACCATCTGTTTTATTATTAAATAAGATCATTTCAGAAGCAAAGAGAGAAGACCTACACAGACAGAGACAAAGACAGATGGAAGGAGACAGTCACAGAGTTCAGAGAAGGAGAGGCAGAGGGAGGTTCGTTTTAATCAGGGTTTTGGTCCCCTGAGCTGCCATGCTAATGTGCGTGTGCGTCCGGGAGGATGGCATAATTTCACTGATGGTTTTTGACCCACTTAGTGCTATCACATGACTTTCTAGTTGGGCTCAGTCACGTGACTGTTGTGGAGCTGCAAACTGTGAGCAGAAAGAGAGGCAGAGTTACAGTGCATGTGCCTGCGCTGGTGGAGTCACATGGCTACTTTTGCTACACAAACATGGTGGTTTTGTCTGCTGTAGCGGTGCAGTAAGTCACACTGTTACTCTGAGCTCATTATGCATGCAGAGTTGTTGTGCAGGCAGCACGTTATGGGTTCAGCTAATGGGCTTCTCAATGGATGACATGAATACAGACATAAATTAGCCATTATTCCTAGTAATTGCTTGCTTTCTACCAAGAAGTACAAGTATCTCTCATAATAATGTAATCTATCTAAGTGCCACTTACCGTAATATTAAACTTAATAGGACTCTATTATGTTTAATGATGTGAAGTTTAATATTACAGTAATATTAATTTATTTTAAAGGTAAAAAAGGTAGAGGTAAATCAACTTTATCACATACAAAGTAATTATACACAGTACAATGTATACTGGTGCTCTCATATTCAAATGCAGCTAAAGTGCCCTGTTGGATGCTTCTATGGTTGACAAACATGATAAAATACCCCCTAGAGTGGTCCAGTGTCCAAGACAATGTGATGAAAGTGCCCTCTAGGGTGCCCTTCCAGTGGAGAAATGATGCAGTGCAGGCAACTCTACATGCTAGAAAATTAGTTGGCCTCAACATGCCTCTAAATGGTTAAATAGTTAATGGCTCCTTGTGTGTTTTTACTGCAAAGGTGTTGTGGTTGTTGTACTTTAAGTCACATAATAAAACAATTTTAACCAGCAATTGGAAGTGTTTTACCATGACTACATCACAACAGTCAGCGTGTTATAATATATACACTTGGGTTTTAGTCTCCACTCATGAAATGTCAAGTTTCCAGCATCTGCAGCACTGGTGTACAGACTCTCACCTGAGACTGGTCAAAGTGGATAGTGACTTTCAGGTCGGCGAGGCGGTCATTGAGACCGTCGGTGATGGCCGTTCCTGCTGCGGGTTCCAGCTGTGGGGAGAAACAGGCCTGCAGCCACTCTGTGCACGTCATCATCTGGACTCTCTGCATCTTTTCTTCACTCAGACGAAACATCTTACTGCGAAAGTCCTTCACCTCCTGGTCATTTATACCGTCGAGTTCATGGAGACCTAGTGGTAGTAAGGAGAGGACATTGTTACAGCATCGTTTTCAAATGGATAAAAGTCATAAAAGTGAACAAAAATGTTGGGCTGATAGTCCAGTTGTATGTTTGCTCAAGACCCTAAGCATGGCAGAGATCATAATTATGTCACAAGAATTGGGTACAGACCCTAATAAATCAATGTTATTTTTAATCTGACCTCCGCATGAAGCTGTTTGTGTAGTTCAAAAAACTGTCAAGTAGGAAGCTGTATATATTAGGCTAACATGCTCTAACTTTCATTAAAATGCACAAACACCTGTGCAACACTTGATGCCAGCAGCTAGTAGTACTGAATGTGTAACAATGATGACAAACAGCAGTGTCTCGTGGGATTAAAGCAGAGCCTCCTAATATTCGCACTACTGCCAAATGCCAGAGGTATGAACTTCTGTTTGGCTGATCATTCCTTTATCTCTGTTCCCCCTGAGTTTTTGTCAAAGGGTTGCTGCACAAAACCATCTTGGTAATGAAAACAACATGTTGACATTTAAAGCCATTTAACATTCATATGACCCTCAGCATTCAAAGAAGGGCTCTGGACCACATTAGCTGCATTGTGTGTGCAAGCAGGTTTGTGTGACTGTATTTCTGCAGGGGAAAAAACATGGTTGGCCATGTGAGTGTGTAATAGTTTGTTACTGTGCACTGCACGAGGTTAGGTCTGTGTGTGTCTGTGTGTGTGTGTGTGTGCGTGTGCGTGTGTGTGTGTGTGTGTGCGTGCATGCATGTCTATCCAGACGTGCCTGTGGGGTTCCTTTTGAAAACCCCACTTTAGTCTGACAAAAGCCTTTAAAAGATTGTGTCAGACCAAAGTGGAGCCAGGAGGGGAGAATATCAATATCGTCTGAGTCTCCCTCAATTAGACTCAGGGCCCCTTCTCTCCGTCTTCGTCTCTTTTCTTCTGAAGAGGGCTGCTGTGACCCGAGGACTTCCATAATCCTGGATATCTCAGTCAGGTCAGGGCTGAGTGTGTGTGTTTATGTGTGACTTCACTTGTTAGAGTGCAAGAGGAAAGAGTTAGTTCTTTATAATTGTGCATGTTTTATGCATTTGTATGCTACTGTGTGTCTTCATCAAATAATAATTTAGTATGCATGTATTTGTGTAGATGCATCTACACAAATACATGCAACTATATGTGGTAGGGCTGCAACAAATTATTATTTTCATTATTGATTCATCTGCTGATTATTTCTTGCTTAAAGGGATAGCTTGGGTTATTTGAAGTGGGGCTGTATGAGGCTATATGACTTATCAATAGTGTATTACCTTAAGTAGATGGCCATCTGCATGCCCTCATTTTGGAGAAGCAGAGAGGAGCACCAGAACAGAAGCTAAGTATTGTGCCGCTGTGGACAAGGTCAGCAACAAAAGTTATTTTTGCCACTTAAAAGGGTCCACCTAAAATATTCAATATAAATTGAAGTGGATGCTATTTAGAATATTTTCACTATTTCACTTTGCCATCAGACATCCTTTTCTAATGGAGAACCACCATTATACAAGTCAAATAGTGCTCATTCCAATCCAACCAGTCTCCATTGGCAAAATCAGTAATTAACCTTGTAGAACACCGGCGTTGCTGGTCTACCGCTGGCTCCATTTGTTAATGTGTTTCTGTTATTGTGTGACTTTAAAAGGATAGTTCAATTTCACCACAGTCACACAACACCACAAGCAAACTAATAGATTGAGACAGTAGTACACCAGCAATTCAATTTTCTGCAAAGTAAAATGACTGATTTTGCCTACGGCCTATTTCGTTGGTTTTGGGGAGGACGATATTTGGCTTATATACAGATGTTTCCCATCAGAAAAGGCTGTCTGATTACAAAGAAAGACCCTTTTAGGGTGAACATATTTTAAATATAGTGTACACTTACAAAAGGTCCACCCAAACAGCAATCTGTCACTTTAAGTGGCTTAAATACCTTTTGTTGCAGACCCTGCCTACAGTAGTACATTGCTCACCTTTCCTGCTGGTACTCCTCTCTGCTTCTTCTAACCTGCTGACTGTCATCTACTGTAGCTAATACACTATCAATAAGTAGCTCATACAGCCCCACTTCAAATAATCTGAACTATTCCTTTAACCAATTAATCATTTTGTGTTTAAAATGTCAGAACTGTCACATAGGACAAAAGAAACACAACAAATCTTCACATTTGAGAAGATAAAACCAGCAAATGTGTGACATTTTTGCCTCAAAATTACCACAATAATTGATCATTTATCAAAATAGTTGTAGATTCATTTCTATCCATTGATATCTTTGCAGCTATATCAGCTACTGTATTGCTGGGTTCTGCAATATAGATATATATGAGTCTAACTTCTAAGATCTTTTGTGTCAAGTCTTTTTCCTCTTTGGCATTAATAGATATTCCGTCAACAAATGTTTAATCACCTCGGAGGACTGTGCTTTTCTACTGCACTGATCAATCCCCTCTGGTCTTCTAAAAGGCCTAATCTTTACCAGAGATAACACAAGGTGACAGGTGATGGAAGACATGTCAGGAACATGTCCAGTCAATCCTCACGCTTCTATATCAGACAGCAGGGTCACTGATAGGAGCCAGCTACAGACGGCCGGGCCTGGGGTCTGACAGCTGGAGTGAATGTGCTGAGTAAGGGAGCTACTTAGTGTACTGGAGGAGGTGCTTCAGTCTTGTTGTGCGTGGGGAAAGATTTACTGTCCTACTTACCAACTCTAAGTGCCTTTCTTTATTGGGAATGTCAGACACAGACAGTAAACGAATCAATCAGGGAGGGAGTAATGTGTGTGAGAGCTTGCATGATAATCTGCCACTTTAACTCCAGTGAAAGTCTTGCTGAAAGTGATGCTGCTGTCTTACCCTTGCCAATTAGCACGCCGATTTTGGAGTCCAGGAGGCGCTCTGCTCGGCCACAGTTGCGCGTCACCAGCTTGAGGACTGGCAGGAAAGGGCGAACATCGCACAGCCTGCGTGTTTCATCCTCCAGTTCTTCGTGCACGGCTGCCTGGTTGACACACTCGAACATGTGGCTCTCCATCTCGCCCAGAGCAGGAAACAGTGGGAACGACTGAGCCTGCTTCCATAAGAGCTGGAAGAGAGAAGAAGACGAAGTTTCACAGAAGCACTTTTACACTACAAAACCACAGGAAGTGTTTTTATTGTCTCCTTTAGACTCAATTATATAAATCTATAGCATCTTTGTGTTTGGCTTAATGGCCATGTGTACAGAATATGATGTTATCTGATGGTTTTTGAAAGGGCTTGATATAGCATCTTCTTAACCCATACAGGACCATGTAATTGTCCTTTTGATTGAGTTGAACCATGAATAACTCGAGCAGTAAAATGCTGATTTTCCAAAGACCTTAAAGAAGCAATATGTAGCAACTGTGGTGCAAAAATGAGTACAGCAATCCGAACAGCACGTTGGAGTCATAGACTGTATATTAAATGGATTTAAATCCTATTTAATATACAATCTATGGTTGAAGCGAGTTGTTTCCTCCCACCCCCTGCTACCCAGACACGGGGAGGCTCTGTAGGCTGTAAGGAGCTCCGCAGAAGTGCAGGATGCTGTCGGTTGTCTGCCAATGTAAAGTTAAGTCCGTTATCCTGAAAACAAAAGCCCACTAAACTGAAAATACACACTCTGGGCATTAAGTTAAGTGGCTGTCTGTCTTAACATGTTGATCTGATGACATATCGTGGTCATTTTAGAATTTTCTTACAGTATATATGACAAATACTGCTTTAAAATTAATGAGAGCAACATATCATTATGATGTAATATACTGACGAAAGTTTATGTTTCATGATCAGGAACAAGCATGACTCATGGCAACATGACACAGCTCCTGGGTGAGCCAGGATGTGAATAATAAGTCCACCAGCCAGTTCTAGCATGATTCATGTCCCTGTGCCCCCACAGCATGACCACAGGGTTCAGTGTCAAGTTGTGTGTGTACGTCGGAGGTTAAATAGTTATTCTGTAATATACTGGAACAGGACACATTTGTCTTGTTCTTCTCCAGGAACACTCGTGATTTTATGTTATGTTGATCACATCTCTCCATAAACCACATGCAAAATGCATAGGGGATTTAATTATTTGCTGCTCCCAGAAATGAATTACCTGCTTTAGAAAATTATTCAGTGGTGTGTTTACAAGCCAGTGGTCACGACAAGTTATAAATGGAAAGTGTTGATTTTCAGATGATAACAGTTAGTTCCACAAAACATTTTAAAACTTTCTGGGAAAGCAGATCTGATCTGTATTAGTATGAATGAAACACAGTCATTCCTAAGCCTGCTCTTCTTTTCCTCTTAATACCCAGTAAAGAATCTGGTATCAAGCTGTCTGGAAGGCCTGCAAAGGCCATAGAGTTGTTGTACCCTTTGGCTAAACTAACTCTTTTTCTTGCTTCTTGCTTTAGTGACATATAATTCCTCAGAGTTTTCCGCTGCTTCTGTACATGCTTTCCTCAGGGAATGAAGGTCCCTCACATGTGTGAGCCAACAGACATCTTTCATGCATGAACACGTATACATCTATTCCAAAGAACTGAAAGGCCTGAACACGGACAGAAACCTCACTTATCATACAGTTCCATGAAACATCAGACAAAGTGAAATCAGTCTGTATGTTTGGTCACATTATGACGCCAGAAGTGATTTCTAGAAAATGTCAGGCAGACGTACAAACACACAGAGTAACTTGTTTACTGGGTTTTCATAACAACCTCCTCAGGCTTTATTTAATAGAGTCTGTCTGGAAAAAAACACGTTTGAGGTTGTGTGTCGATGAACAACATGTTTTCTGCATCGATCAAAATATAAAAGAATGCTTTCATATCAGCTGTGAGAAGGTTGAATGCTCAATAACTGAAAATTCAAATGTGGTACATTGTAATTAGGGCTGCAACGATTAACCGATTATGTGATGGTAGTTGTCAACTATTGAATTAATCACCAAATAATTTGATAATCAGTGAAGATTTTCAGTCATCCAGGTCATGGTATTCTCTAGAACATGAATGAAGGCAACTGCACTTGCTTGAGGTTCATGAAGACATTTCACCTCTGATGGAGAATGCTCCTTCAGAACTGACCTGCTGAATGTCCACAAGAACCTCAATCAAGCCCAGTTGTCGTCCAGCCTTTGTACATCTCCTACAGAATGTTTTGATGCGTGTCCAAATTCTGAATGTCCAAATTCTCTAACTTAAGTTTTCCAAATGTGAATTTCTAATCAACAATGAAACTAATCAACATTTTTCACCAGTTCCTGACATTTTATGGATTGATTAAGATAAGAAATTATAGTGAGGTTAACTGATAATGAACACAATCCTTCATTGCAGTTGTTGCCATCATGCTTTCCTCAAACTTATTTATTGTATACTTTGTTATTATTGCAATTATGAATCCAATGAAAGGAGGAGAGACCAGCCACATTGCATATGTTGGGTCAAGCTCACGCAATTGTGGCTGTGTACTAGAAATGCTACTGCATGAGGATGCTTTTCTGTGCGTTCATATCAGGTGCACACACCTGGTTTTTATGTACACTGGACCAATTTAATGCCATAGAGGAGCTCCATTTCTCACTCTATCAGTCTTTTGCCTGCTTTTCAGCGCAGCAGAGATAACATCTCTTTCCTCTCTTCAGAAAAAAAAAAAAAAATTTTAAAGCCCTAAAAAGTCCAAAGAACAGCCTTGAATACACACAGTAATAAACACTAACTTTGCAAAATCTTTGTTTTAATTCATTCAACTCATGTCATTTTTGATGCTGTCATTTGAGGTGATGTTGCAAGTGAATACATTATACATTATATTATGAGGTGTTTCTCTGTATACATTAAATGAGGTAGCCAAACACCTTTCACTAATAAAACACTACCACAAAGATCTGCCTCGAATTAAGTTCAGTTGAGTATCAGCAGTAGGGAAGGTCTGCTGATTGCTGGTTGAAAAGGTGATCACAATAAAATGCTTTAATCTAAGTTGATATTGATCATTATTGCTAAGGACAGGCCAGGAGAAAAATTTAAGTTCAATTTAACCACTTCATTCTGACTTACTGTTGGCCTGTGGCTCTGTTATCTAACCCACCTCCCGGCTGTTTGTCTGTTCTTTAAAACCAGTGTGCTTTTAATGGCAGTTTGCTTTAAATGCATTTTAGTGAAGCTGCTGAACATTTTATGGAACAACTCATTGCTACTGATGAAGTGTCTATTTCTGATATACAACACAACTGTTTTATTGCCCAGGCCTAGTGGCAGGTTTTGTATTTCACTACCTTGCATTGCACAGGTGTTTCCATTTTTTT
>JAJHUR010115231.1:1318-15673 GCA_027495735.1 Lutjanus campechanus | reverse complement strand
TGCATGTCTGGAAATCTGCAAATATGTGATCATGTTTCTTTAGAAACTTGATTTAATGAGTTGATTGAACTCCATAGAGCACATTCATCAAACTCATCATTTCAAGTCAGAAAAACTCATGTTTACATGTTCTAAAGTGTTCTGAAAATAAATATTTAAAGTTTAATTAAGTCAAATAAATAAAATTTCTAAATTTGTGTTAAATTAAGATTGGTTGATTCCACTAAAATGATAATAATAGTACTACATTTTAAACATACAAAGCACTTTTCTGGGCACTCAGACACTTTACACAGGTTAAAAGATCAAAAGATGTTAAATTACTGTATACATTTTTACAGCATAGATACCAAATCCTGGCACACACATTATTCATGGACAGTGTGGGATGTTTTTGTGCCTTCATTTAATGTAGATGTCAGCTGGTCTTGTAAGGAAAAGTGCCCTTCAGGTCTGTTTAATGTATATACTGTACACCAATGTTTACACCAGCATACAGACCCTCATCTCCATCACGCTTTGTGGCAAAATGGAGTTATTCAATGCAGCCGTGCGTGTCACACCAGCAATAACGTGGCAGTGCAACTAACGGTGGCTTAGATGAAGCAGATACAACAATAACAGTTCTCACATAAGTAATAAGTCCCACGGTGGTGCTCCCTAAATAAAAGAACAAAAGGCACAAACGTACACACAGAGAGACTGAGTTCACTGCAAAGTTTGCCTCTTCACTCCCTTGAGCTCCCATCATCTCCTCAAAACAGCTCTGACGAGGGAAAACTGGGAATTTACCCACAGAAATAAAAGAACAATTACATCTTAGACTCCTCTGAATTATTCATCAGTCATTGTTTGTGGGGATGCTGCGTGAACATGTGTGTTTGAAAGGAACTGGGCAATCCCGCAGAAACAACACAACTGTGCTACATTTGGTGGCCTCAGAGTTGAGGGATGGGAATTAAAGAAGACTCGTACACAGCTATTGGTTTCAACTGGGTTGAACTGTGGTGGGCCTGTGTGTAGCTCCACAGCACCACACTGTGGTGAAAACAAAGCACAACACTCACATGGTGGATTTTTCTTGTGTATTTCAAATATACAGGGGCCACAGCAGCGTTTACATCAACATCGAAAGTATGACAAAATTACACTGGCTTACACTTTGGCAGCTTACACACACACACACACAAAACAGCCAGCAACATATTCATTCTTCACAATGAAAGCTCACAAATAAGCATACAGCGTGCAAATACAGTAAATGAAAACATACCTGCTGTTAAAGGGATAATTCAGATTATTTAATGTTGGATGAGGTTCTTATCAATAGTTAGTAGCTACACTAGCTATTAGCTACAGTAGATGTCAGCTGGCACATCCCCAGTTTGGAGAAGAAAAAGGTATTTTAGCCATTTAAAAAAGATCATTATTATCAGCCTGTAATCAGGTTTGGGCTGAAATATGCTAATGAGGGACAGATTCGGTTCGGGTTTGGACAGAATTTTGTCGGGTTTGGGCCTTTTCGGACTCAACTTTTCAGGCCAGGCTACAGTAAAATACTGTTTTGTGCAAACCAACCAAACTCTATTGGCTGAATCAGTAATTTTACCTTGCAGAACGTGGGAGTTGCTGGTCTACCGTTGCCTCTATCTGTCAAGTTTGTTTGTGTTATTGTGTGTCTTCTGTGTTCAAACAGGAGAGTTCGGATTCACTTAAGTCACACGATTACAAAAACAAACCAACAACAGATTGAGGCAGCAGCAGACCGGCAGCTCCCACGTTCTGCAAGGTTGGTTTGGAGAGAGCAATATTTATCTTATCGGAAAAGGCTGTTTAACATATGGCTTGAATACTTTTTTTTTGGCTCATCCTGTCACAGCAGTACATTGCTTGGCTTCCATGCTGGTGCCCCTCTTTGCTTCCCCAACCTCCATCTACTGTAGCTAATACACTGACCATTGATAAGTACCCTATACAACCCTTCATCAATTAATCCAAACTATCCCTTTAACTGTGGATATGCAGTGGTTTTAAGTGCCTTCAAGCAATAAACATCATAAAATGACTCACCTTGGATACCCTAATCTGCCCCAGTGGTCTAAACCTAAAGCAATGTGGAATATAATATGTAGCTTACATAACATCTGTGTCATATTCGATAACACGAGAGCCCAGGGAGAGTCAACCCCCAGCTGCCCTGGGTTATATTTACTGTCTACTTTTGCTGGCATGAGGGACCACTAGTCTCACCACATATGGGCATGTGATGTGCGTGTGTGGGTGTGTGTGTGTCCTATCTGAGAACCCGCACTGGTCTTCAGGCTGTTTATATGACTGTTATTTATTACAGTACACTGATGTATTCTTGGCTCTTGACTCTGTAAATACTCCAGGGAAACTCTTAGAATAAATAATTTCACACACCCGACTCCCAATTTAGAAATATAGAAAAGGAAAACAAAAAAACATCAGATCCTAGCCCGAGTTTGTTGACTCATGCACACAAACATGTTCAAAAAGGGAATGATCACTGCGATTGTCAGCTGCTATCCGACATTCTCGGTCCTTTCGCAACTCAGGCGCAGACAGCCTGTATCACAAACTAAGGCACTCAATTTGGAGACAACTTTTAAGTGCAGAAGACTGAAAACCCCTTGTGTGTTTTCCTTGGGACAAATTTAAAGCAGCCTGTGACTAAAATAAATGCTTCACAAACAAGAGTCTGAGGCGGTTTTTGCATCTTGGATTTCTCTCCAATTCACCAGCCAATAAATAAGGTGACATGAATCTTAAGGGGCCATAATCATATTGAAAAAAGCAGTTAAGCTTAACATAAGCATTTGGATGAGCTAAAACAATCAGGTATGAGTGTCTTCCACACTTGCCACAGGCTTTAGGCGACGTGTAACCCAAACAGGAATCAGGCAAATTCTCATGCCGCCCCTCATTCGCGGGTCTACACCAGCACTCTTTCCCCCCGTTCACTGGTTCCATCAAGGATCCATCCATCCAGCCATTCCTGATTTGGTCCTCTCAGCTCGTTGGAGCGAGCGCTCATGCTTGTCTCTCCTTTGCCGTCTCATTGCGTCAGTCACACGTTGAGGTTCTTCAGCTGTTCATATGTGAGAAAGAACTGGGCACAGAGTAAAGGAATACAGATAAGAGGAGTGGATGGTTTTTTTTAAATCAAGCAGAATGTGAAGTTAAGTTACTGTTAAACCTACTACAACGGGTTTTTAACTGGTTATGAAATTGTCTGAATTTATTACCAATGCTTCTATATGACCTACATAAACAAATGAGGCTATCAGAAAGAAGACTGGCTATTCTTAATGGCTGCCACCAGGTCAGATTCTCCCTGAAATCAGTTGAAACAAGCCTGTCTTTACATTTTCACAGGAAATGTTACTGTAAGTAGTACGTTTACCTGTTAAAAGGAAGAAGGGGAAGATTTTTGTCTAGATAATTATCTTTCTGATGTTATGTTTTGGGCTTATGGTGGTGGAAATACTACCACTTTTGTCCACAGGGGGCTCCAAAATCAACACAATATGAAAGTTTGTAGCTTTAATTAAAACTAAAACTCAGTGTGAACAAACATTTAAAGGAGGAAGATCTAACAATAGTGTGCTCAGAAATGAGTACTGCAGTCTAAATAGTCTAATTTGACAATAACAAGAGAGGACGAGTCCTCCACTGTAAGTTGATCAGCTGTTTATAACAGTCAATTGCCTGTCGATGTAAAGTTAAGCCTGTTACCCTGAAAACAAAAGCCCACTGCTTGTGCCTGCCACACTCCATTAACATATTTCTAAATTTAACTGTTATACACATCTACTCCTTCTAAAAGATTATTAATGATTTCTTACTACTTATAAACCAACACTAACTCATTAGGCAAACATTCGCCATTAATTTGAACTCTAATTAATATGAAACAGACAAACAATAAGTTTCGAGCTGGAACAGAAACTTCAAACGAGGACATCTTGGCTACAGTATTGTTGTCAGAGATGCAAGCATTTCAATTTAGCATGTGTCCTTAATCTCTGATGACATATAATGGTCATGTCATGATTTAGCGAATATATGATATTTCTCCTTTAGATTAACTGAAATAAAAATAAATGAGTCAATTTGGTCAAATCTGTCAACACAACAAGCATGAGGAGGAATTGGTGTGTATGTTCAATGAAACTGGGATGACAAAGTGACTGTGAGCATCCACAAAGTGTTGTGGTTGTACTGTAATACCTCTTCTGAACTTCTTAACTCTTGCCCCTGATAAATACCCCCCATATTATACAAACAACACTTGAACTAATAAAAACTTAAACTAAGCATTTTTAAACAGTAAAAAACTAAACTGAAATGAGCAAACCCACTCTGGAAACTAACTGAAACTAAAATTAATTGAAAACAAAAAATAAAAAGGAAATAAAAATACAAACTGAATCAAATATACAAAACTATAAGAACTCTGATGTGAGGCTCACTGAGGAGTTTGTCTCTCTCTGTACCTTAACTCAAAGGCTCCCTTGTTACAGTTTTCCTTGTTACCTCACTCTGCTGTAACCAGTCAATAATCTCATTACATTTCTCAGGCCTCGTCGGGGCTCGATGACAACCTGCCAGCACTCTAACTCTTTGGCCTTTGCAGTAAGCCTTACATAAAGTTCACTCACCACCCCTTCTCCTCTTACTCTTACCCCCACACACAAAGCCCCCCACTAAAACAGCCACTCTAACCAGGGGCAGTGGGGTACTGAGGCAGTAGTTTCACAAAGTTACATAAGAGAGTTAACTAGCATTAAGCTAAGCTTGGGCTGAAATTCCTTACGTCACTGAATGCATAACAGAATTTACAACTTTTCCCCACTGATTTCTCCACCTCAAAGGATATTGCATCACAAAGGATAAATGTAAACAGACTGATGCACTAATGAGATGGTTAAAGGATACAATGATGTTCCACGGTCCCAGACGGAGCCAGTTGGGAAAGAAACCCTTGTAGAGGGCCATGAAGCCCTCGGAGCGCCACGTCTGAAAAGAAAACAAACATGTTAAAAACCCATTTTATCTTATTATCCTCTGATGATCGTTTTAAAGTCCTCTCTGGGCGGTTTTTGAACTGGGATTGGGAAATCAGTGACATTAAGTTTTGTTGACCTAGATATTCAGCATTACTACATGGTGTTAAAATTTTAATTATCAACGTAACACACAGGCACTTCTTCATGGCAACAGGCCAGTGACTAACCAACAAACTTACAATAATGACGCTGTTACGGTGCTGCTGCAAAATAGTGTTGATAGGGAAACCTGTTTTGGTGGAACATTTGCATGTCGGGAGGTGAGCTCTGGCATTAAAAAAAAACTACATCCCGGCCAAAGAAAAGGTAACAGCTGTTAGCTTGTTTATGTTCGTATCATTAGCGGCCCCGTCAGTAATGTGTCATTTTCAACGAGTAGATTGCAGCTCGGAGGTTGCTCTCGTTTCCTGCGGACTTTGAAAACGCAGATAGTGGATGCAGCGATGCCGCTTGAAACAGAATTTAAAGCCGCTGGAAACCAAAATCCACAATAGCCTTCTAACTACATAATTTTGTACACTTTCCTGTAATTGGGTTTGAACTGGGCATGGTTATGCTCCGCAAACCAATAATTAAAAAAAATCCACGTCAGTTGTCCCACCCAAACAAATGCAACAAAACATCTTTGCTCTGGATCTGCCTCTCTGAGTCTGATTCAACGGCTAACTAAAGCCTTTATATCGCTCCAGCCTCCTTTGAGCCAAATAGTAATTTAACCTCACAGAACATGGCAGTTGCAGGCTTACGGCTGCCTTCATCAGCAGCAAATAGCGTTGGTTCAAAACACAGAAATCACACAAAAAAACACACAAACTGACTGATGGAGGCAGCAGTAGGCCAGAAACTCCTGCGTTCTGCAAGGTAAAATAACTGTTTGGAGTTTGGTGTATTTGAAGAGAGCACAGACAGCGGCTTCTGTTCCCTGTCAGAAAGGGCTGACGGACGGCAAAGTAAAGTGGTGAAAATATTCTAAATACAACGTAAATTTAAACTGATCATAATTTTTTAGGGGGTCCTTTCATTTTACTGCTGCTACCTTCTACAACAGTACTTTGCTTGGCTTCCATGTTGGGACTCGTGAGGGACAAGTCGATCAAAACGTGATCTGCGACGCCCACGCAGTCCTGGAAAGTGTTCTAAACATCAAAATGAGATGGATTAACCGTCTTTTCTCACAGTTTAAAACATTTATTTTCACTCTTTCACATTTATTCTTCACTTGTTGTAGATGCCTAACGAGATACTCTACTTTGATATCATATATGCATTTTTAAGCCAAATTTCCAGAGGCTTTAAATGTCAAGACATTTGTATGGCCATTCAAGGGTTAAAGTTTTGAGAATGCCTGTAGTTAAAGTTGTGGGAGTCACAAGAGACAAAAGCAGAATGGTGGAATTTGAGGCAGCCGGAGGTGAGATATCCTAACGTTTAGTCCCTAGTGTGAGACTTAAGTTTCTCAGACTTTAAAAGCTCGCTCCAGAGCCACAGATGGCGTTATACACAACATTATCTCAGGGGCTGGATAGTAGCGCCAATGATGGGTAAATCTTCATTTGTAAAATCAGGGGAGCTCTATAGTTGGACAAATGTATTAGCTATCAGTGATTGGCTGAGTGCATCGCCGGTTGTTTTTTTTGGCCGATTTTTGTCATTTTATGTTACTAATTTAGTGATCTGCCTCCAAAGACACGAGTGAGAGCTGCTGCTCAGGGACAGATTCTGTGCACTCAGCTGCACAGTACACACCCACTGAGACAAACAATGAGTGGGAGGAACACAGCCTGGAGAGCCAGAATATTTTCACATCTAATGCTAAGGATTTATTTCAACAAAATTATTGGAACAGTGGAAAGACCAACCAAGATGGTTTTGGTGAGTTTTAGTTTGGATTTTTGTTGAGTTTAAATGATGTGTTTTAAAATGAGTTACCAAGTCAATTAAGCTTGTCTTAGTTCAGTGGAAAGAGAGAAACTTGGATCCAGAAGGTGTATGGTATTTTTCTGTTTAACAAGGAAAAAGTCTATTTCTAGTATTTCCTTTCTTTACATTTTGTGCGATTTTTTTTTAATCTAATTTTTTATATAGATTAGTTTGTTTATTTATTGGATGTAGCGACTGTATGTGGCAAACTCAACGTAGCAAACCCACCGATCACACTCATATCGGCATTCGCCAGTGGCCGGTTGGAAAATGTTAACTTCTCATCCAATCCTAGAGTGCTCCTTTAATTTAGTCTTTTACAAACACGATCTGAACAGGAACAAGTGTAAGATGTTGATTTTCTACATTCAGAGAGTTACCGACCTGCAGTAAACAGTCCAGTGTTCCCTGGTACAGAGCTCCGCCTCTCTGGTTCATCATGCGTGTCCGGACTACGTCCACGGGGTTGGAGGCCAAAGCTCCTGCCAGACCGCACACAAAGCTGGACCTGCGAGAACGACAAGACACGGGTTTACCTTAAAACTTTCACACTACATAGTCATTGCTGTGGTGCAGTGTGGTCGCTTAGTTCCACCTTAAACATTCTACAATGAGTTGTTAACTGGTAATGAAACGGTCTCGTTTACTTATGTAGGTCATATAGAGGCATCAGTATTTAACTACAACCATCAGAGGGAAGACTGGCTATTTCAATACAGGTATATAGAATGCCTGCCACCAGGTCTGATTCTCTAGAGCCTGTGTTTACATTTTGTCAGGGAAAGTTGCACTGAGTAATACATTAGTCAGTTAAAAATAAGCAGGAGGAGATTTTTTAAATCTTGAGGCTGCATTTTGTGGTTACAGTGGTGGATAAACAGTACTGCTTTTGTTCACAGTTGCCTCAAAAATCAACACAATATGAAAGTTATTAGCAGCTTCTCTAAGATATCAAGATATGTCTTGCCCTGTGAGACAATTTCCTCCTAGTGATAACCATCATGAGACAGCAGGAGGATGTCCGTGTGACTCCGCAAACTTACAAGAAGTGTGTGTACACGGTGTCCCCCATGTAACCTGACATGATCAGATGCTTCTTGGTGATGTCATAGACTGGTAGCTCGACCCCGACCACGATGGCTGCTCGCTGAGCTGTTAAAGAGACGCCCTGATGCAGAAAGAGAGGAAATGTTACAAGACAGAAGATCAGATTAAAGGGCAGTGTCTGTGATAACTGCAACCCATGCAAACGGAGGTCATTTATCAGAACAAGTGAAGCATTTCTCAGCCTTTATGTACCTTCCACAGTCCTCTTGTTCCCTCCTCCTGGTAGATGTTGATGAAGTTGCCCATCATGCTGCCCTGGATCACATTTCCCTGAGCCTGCATGCGGATCTGGAAGGACAGAGAGGTAATGTCCATAAAGTTGAACTTGAGACAATGAAAGCATGCACAACCACTGTGGAATGCTGTAGGTTCACCACGCCAAGTTCGGGGGCGTATTAATCGGGCTCCCATTGGAATGAAAAGGCAAAAAAACTTAGTATGGAATTTTGGCAAGCATGATGTCCTAAAGTATTTTCTCTATCCTCGCTTCCTGGAATTCTGCAGACCCTGCTCGACTTGTTTACAGATCAGCTTTGGTCTGCTGTCTGGCTCCATGATGACTTGGCGGCCGCTGCCAGAACACACGGTGATGAAAACTCAATGTTCCAAACCTGCAGCCATATTTATTAGTCTGCTAAACCCTAACAAACACCCACTGTGGACAGGA
Organism: Lutjanus campechanus; assembly: GCA_027495735.1. Lineage (NCBI taxonomy): Eukaryota > Metazoa > Chordata > Actinopteri > Lutjaniformes > Lutjanidae > Lutjanus > Lutjanus campechanus. The sequence goes on along the minus strand of JAJHUR010115231.1, from coordinate 6,886 downwards.
GGTCATTACGCCCAACAGTGCATGACAAGACGAAGCCGGGCAAAACATTATGAGTACAGATAAGCGTGTGCACACACATACATCATATTCATGCACTCATATCATTTACAGAACACTATGTTAAGCCTCAGAGGCCCCCTTCTATAAATAATCCACAAGTAGGGGCTTGATAGCACCAAGATGCCCTTCACTCCACTCGGCATACTGTCAAAAGACCACGCCTACAGCCTGGAGCTGCTACACACTCATTTAGAAAGGGGATATTAATCCCTCTGTTTTTCAAAATAATTACCAAAGTACAGTCCAACACTACAGCTGTATGCATGAAAAATGAAAGAAGCCTGGTTTGTTTTTCACTGGAGGGTATCTGCACATGTTGCTGCAGTTCCAAGAAATTGTCAAACCTGCTCTTCAGCTTTAGAGAATAACTGAGAGCAATTCCACTATGACAACAACAACAAGGCTCTAATGCAATATTTAATGTGTGCAAATGAAGGTTGTCAAAAGTATTGATACTATTTCCCAACACCATGATACGATATTAGGGGTGTGCCGATTCTCCAAATCCATTATTCGGTGACTTTTGATTTTAAAATCTGGTGCCAGCACGTTGCTGCAGTCACAGAAAAGGCTAGTAAACTTACTTTAGTCAGCCGTAATGTGGTTAGATGAGCATGTTACTTACTAAAAGGCCGTGTATCGTGTTTTCTGTAGCAGAAGAGAAATAAAAAAGTCCCTGTTCATTACTCTGGCGTCCTACTGCGTTTTTCAAAGCAGGCTTGTTGGGCTGCACGAATCTTCTCCTTTAGAACTAAGATCGCAGTTCTCTCACAACATTCTTATTTTTTCTACAAAAATATTCAATTGCACTCGAAGCTATAAAAAATATATATCCTAGTGTTCATTCAAGGCCTCAGTTCATTTCAGTCTTTATTTTCCTGCCTGAAGTTTGGCTTGCAGCAAAACCAGACATCAAAGGAGGTAATGAGTTTTTTTTTTTTTTTTTTATTGTTCTAGTATTGTAGTAAAGTTTAAACTTCTGGTATCGTGACAACTCTAGCAAATAACTACCTTCAGCACATCAGTGGGGTTGGCGATGGAGGAGGAGACGACTCCTGAGAGAACGCCACACATCACATTAGTCAGCAATGTCTCATCTGAAAGAGGAGAAGAGTGGGAGGCAGACTGTAAGTGTGGACAAGCACCATTTGATACCACGCATCAGCTGTGCTTCATCATTACAATGTTTTACAGAACCACAGACAGCTGCAGGGAGCTCTTAGTATGACAAAATGAGGAGACATACTTAAATAGGTCACACGCACATCTGCACCTCCCCTAAAGAGTACTGTGCATGTGTCGTGTAGATGTGTGTAGATGTGCGTGCAGTGAAACTGGGACTCACCCTCTGGCCTGTCGACCAGCAGTCGCTTAAGGCTCTGGTATGTGCCAATTTTTATGGTCCCATAGGAGGCCTGACGGAGCATGGCAGGAGCTATTCTGTAAAAGTCAAGTTTATTTTCATCATCAGCCAGTACCACAATATCTGAGTCAGCTTTACAGACCCTGCAAGTGTATTTCCTGCCAAAGAAAACAAAGAAAATAAATCCCCCAGAAGTCTCAGCACATAAGGAAAAAAACAAAACATTGAGACAGGCAAATCTAAGGCAGACACCTCCCTCTTTGAATAGACGGGGGTTCAACAGGGTCGAGGTAAGTGTAAGTGGGACAATGACTGAAACAAAAAAAACAGGAAGGGTTCCAAAAAGAGGAAGTGTAAACAGTGAGAAGAAGTACGCTTACATGCAAATAATAGGTCCAATACTTTCAAGATTGGAAGATTGAAGATTTGGAAGACAAAGGTTTAAGGGCGACAGACACACAGACACAGACACTTAAATGCAGCACACTGACCCTGAATACAGTGCCCGGAGCCCCTCCTCTCTTCCTATCCTCACTATAGCATGGAGCATGCCTCTGTAGCGGATCTCTCGGTATTTGCTGTCGCCCACTTGGCCTTGAACTTGAAGACGGGTCTTGGCTAGGTCTATTGGGAAGGTCCCTGTGACACAAACCGTGAGATAACACCTTCGTAAGACTGTAAATCACAACAGAGATTTAAATAATCAACATTAATCCACACAGCTCGGCCTCCCCGCCGCTCCTCTCATCACTCACCGCACTCCGCCGTCACAGATGCCAGCCCGCCGAAAACAAAGGGCTTCCAGTTGATGTTAGACATTTTCTCCAGCCGTGTAACGAGACTCACAGTGCAAAACCTCCCCGGGAGAGCCGGGGTAACCGATATTAAAGTCTTCAGCTAATACTTTCAAGGTGCAGCTGCGATTCAATCCTTGCAGACAGTCCAGCCTCCGCGCCTCGTGCCCCTCCTGCTGCCGGGTGTTAAGAAGCTCCGCCCACCGCTCCTCCACTGGCCACTGTGCGCACTCTGTCCGCCCACTGCCTGTTGCCAAGCAACAGTGCCGGATAGTAGAGAGGTGCCACGAGATCATAAAACAGTTTAATTATAATATTAAACAACTTACACATGTAAAAGTCAAAAAGTTCGCGACCACACTGAAATTATTGCCAGTCTAATTAATAGTGAAATATGTAAATGTGTGTTATTGGAGTTTATTGGATTTAATCATTTCTTGATGTATTTTATTTGATTTTATTAATTAAGTTATGTTTCTGTATGCGTGTTTGTAAGTTTGTTACTTGGAAATAAAAGCAATAAACAACAAGTTTCAAACCGAAAAGAAGTAAAAAGAAAAATTCTGTCTAATCTAGAGATTAGTATGAAACTAATGCAGTTAACCACAATAAAGTTCATCTAACACATGAACAGACACAAATAAATAACCTCAAACTACGCTGTAACAATAAACTATTTGTGTTAACTTTAAAGAGTTAGTGTCCGGGCTGCCTAAAAATCTTGACTGAATTTGAAAAAACAAGCTCGGGAAATTTTGCAATGATTCAAAACAAATTTCCCATGTTGAAGAGCCAGCTCTTCATGTCACACAACTAACATAACAGCTGCAGCTGCAGGCTGGAGCTACTTTGCTCAATATGTGAAACTGCTCCAAGTTTTAGTGCAGCGGTTATGTAATGGCTTCATTATTGTGAAAGACACACAGCGAGTTTTCATCACGTGTTTTCTTCAAACTATAGAAAAGTAGGGCCTCGGGAGAGTTTTAACTCCCAAACAATGCATGCTGGGAAGTCCTCTATGCTGTTCATGTTTCTTAATTTAATGAGCCGATTGACGTCTGTACAGTATATCCATTCAACTCATCACCTCAAGTTCTTCACAGTAGAAGAACTTGGGTTTATCAATTCTCTGTGTACTGAAGTTGTTCGTCACAGTGTATGTGTAAATTATATTTCCTGTTCTTTCCTGTTTAAAGAGAATGTAAGCTCCAGATGTTCTGTGATCTCTGACCTTTCCGCAGAGCTGGTTTGTCACTGGAGTCAGATGTCACATAGGATCATACAGTCCTTGAAAAGGTTATAAGTTCACTTACGGTGATATACTATGCACCTCACAGTTTACTGTCTGACCTACAGATACATGTTTGTAGACTCATCTTTATTTCTCCAAACATTTCGTTGATTTCCAGGGAGCTTATTAAAATAACAGTCCAGGCATACCAAAGGCTTGAAGATGAGATTAGAGTAAAATTAAGTGGGCAGATTTCAGAGGGCGCGGGTCCTCTTCCATAGAGTCCTGCATGTTGCGAGGCAACACTGGCTCTAGATTCGGTTTTGCAGCCACGGGTTCTCCTACATTCTTGGAAGGTGAAATTGAGACGAGGTGATTACAATCTGCAACCTACACGCTGGGTCTTTTCTCTTTTAAAGAGACTGTGGCCTTGGTGGTACTCCTTGACGGAAGGGTTGTCAGAGTATTTGCACTGTTGCGAACCCTTCTACATCTTCTGCAGGTATCTTAGGGTCACAAAGATTTTACCCCTTAGCCTGTACACCTCATCTGAGTGGGGCAGCAAAGACTAAATTATCCTTCAGCAGCAGAAGGGTTCCAACTGCAGACTTTTTTCAACAGCGACCATCCTGAGCTAGTCTCAGCTGCCCTGACAGTTTAATTAGTGTCTTTCTTCACTTGTTTGGGTTCCAAGCTGACTTTTTATAAAAGATAGCGCGCTGATGTTGCTGAGAAACAGCGACAGTTGACTTTAATGAGGATTAAGGTTGCGTGCCATCCTTTGACACGATCCTTTCCAATCTAATCCTGGTACTTGGCTCTCATTAGTTTGTGGCAGATGGCTGACCTGTCCTCCCTGGGTACTTTGAGTTTGGCTACTATTGACCGGTCGGGTCAAGGTCACTGTCACCTCTTCTGGAAAGACAAGTTGCTTCCTCAGGTCTACTTGCATCTCCAAGTCAGAAGCTCGAGAGCTGGTTTTTGGTAGTTATTCTTGCTCTAGAAATTTCATCTCCTCCACTTCATTGATCCATAGTGTTTGTTGGCTTTGACCCTCTGCAGGTCCATCCATTCAGCAATTTCTGTAAGGACCTCATCATGGCTGCTCCTCATCCACCTTCTCTCAGTGCTTTGGGACAGTCGTGATGTGATTCAGGGTGTGAAGGTTGCTCCACACTGAAGAATATGCAATAAGAAAAAGATAAATGATATAAAAACATGTCTGTGAAGATTCTCGGTCATCCAGGTCATGGTATTCTCTTGGAGCTGTGCAAAGGCAGCTGGACTTGTTTGAGATTCTAGTGGATGTTTCACCTCTCATCCAAAAAGCTGAAAAAACCTTTTGGATGAGAGGTGAAATGCTTTGTACAGCTTTGAACATGTAACAACATATAATGCAAATAGGCCATCAGTAAGTGTAGCATGCATGTGGCATGCGTGTGTCATTGTCAGAGCACATTCTGCTTCGTTCATCATCAGTCATCTCCACAGTGGACAGTGTAGAGCGCAGGAGGAGTGTGAGGGTGGATGTGAAGGCCACTGACCCTTAACACCATTCATCCTGGCCTGTAAATATTCAACACATTCATGCAGAAGAAGGTCAGCGTTTTATCTTCGACTGTCGGGGGTCCACGTGGACAGCGAGCTGGAATGTCCCAACAGCAGAGAGGCACGCGGATGTTTGTGTTTGCGTGCATGGTCAGTGTCATGCTGTCATATTCAAGGCTGATGCCGTGTGCTGAAGAGGCATTCAGGTCAGGCGTACAGGCTCTTTCATTAGGATGAACTCGGACTCACTGGAGGCAGCAGAGTTTGAATGAATGGCTTAAAAAAGATTGTGTTATCATGGTCAACAACGACAACAAACCAGTCATTAGAGACGTGAAGAACCAGGAAGCTCTTTAACGAGGACCAGTGACCACTCACATACTCATACAATACAATACTTACTCATGCAATCAAAGGTCTTGAAACTAATCAGAAACTGTTGATAAGCATCTCAACATTCCTCTCATACCGCCACAGCTACAGATTTTCATCAGTCGTCACTAGACAATGATTAACTTGATAATGATTACAATGATTACAAATCTTTGTACAGATCAGATTTTACAAGAAAC
>JAJHUR010115230.1:0-28660 GCA_027495735.1 Lutjanus campechanus | reverse complement strand
CAGAGAAAATAATCAGAGTATGCACAGCTACACATATTTACTTTCATGCGGCATGTAAACAGCTTAGCAGGAATATTGTTTTTTTTTCCAGAATAAAAGCAAAAACCGGAATATTGTGTGCATGTAAACGCAGCCAGTGTGGATTTCAAAGGAGAACATGTTGGCTGCTGTGTGCTGTCAGAGAAGCCAGCAGTTCAACTTAGCATATTAACTTAATCTCTTATGACATATCATAATCATTTACATATTTCTACTTTAAATATGATAAAAATTTAAATTTCCATGTGTCATCTGATTGGAATTTTCAAAGGTTAAGGAGAGAGAGGCGCACTGGGTGACCTTTTACTTACTTTTACAAAATCTTGGCTAAATCCCCGGCGGACATGATAATAAAATTCACTGTTGCTGAAGATTAGTGCAAACTATTTGGACTATTTCTCTTTTAGTTTTACATCATCTTCGAAGTTGTCAAGTGCAAGAAGTCTTGGACCGCTTAAAAGAAAAACATATTTGAGCTTTTAATGAAAAGTAGCAACATTCAGAGGAGCAGTCGCAGAAAATCCTTCAGACTCAAACACCTTCAAGTGTAAACATGAGAAACTGAAACTTTTTTTTTCCACAGAACTGCTTGAACAACAAGATAAACTGCCTAAATTACATTTGAGATTGAACTTTGAAATATAATTTGACAAAACTGTCTCACACAACAGGATCCATTTCACTTGTTCTGGAGCTTCAGATCGCAGCACGTCCTCCTCAGCAGGCACAGTTTGTCCATTTGTTATGAAATTGTAGCTTCTAAAATTCCCATTTTTCTTGTGAAACTGTTTTGTCTGCTGCTTTAATAAATTCTTGCAGAACAGCCCGAGACTTTTGGCGCGAAGATGTTTTCTTTTTAGTATCTATCCACTCGGAGAGGACGCTTTTACAGGGATGCACATGAACTCTGTGATATCGCTGTTTTGATTCTCGGTGATGTTGATGTTTTATTCAGAGCTGCAGACGGCTAATAAACTGATTGAACAACTCCCCAAAAAGCTGTTTCTGAAAGCATAAATAGCTTTTGGTTCAGTCAATAAAATATTCTACTCTGGACGACATTGGTTGCTCAGGGTCACGGACGGCCGATAAGGCTTCAGATTTCTTTCACCACGGAGTTGAGGCTGCGTTGCCACGGCAACTCTTATTAGCGCTCGGCAGCGGAGGACCCAAATCTACACTCAAATAACTCGTTCTCCGTTCGCTTCAGACAGACGAGGTGCGTCAGAGAAAATAAACAATTCACCAAATCGGACTGTGAATGAGTGAAGCCTCAGGAAGGAGTCAGCGGCACCGTCACTGGAGAACAAATTATTTCTTTAATTGCAGGAAAACAAAAGCGAGCGCTGGCTTGTAATGGTACCCAGGGGCTGGATAATGAGACAAAAAGAAAAAACAATTGAAAGCGTCATTTCAATGCACAGCTCAAAACAAATGGTGCTCCTTAAGATTTCTATGGCGACACAGTCAATCCTTCAGACGCCCCCGGAGCAGAGCTGAGGATCACTTTGAAAAGAAAACAAGCCCAATCAGATTTACGCTCAGTGTGAAACTGTAGAAAATTAAAATGCTGCAAAGCTTTTGTCCTCCATAAGACCTTTTTCTTTTTTTTTTTCTTCTTCTTCTTCTTTTTTTTTGTTGTTGTTATGGTTGGAGGAGCTCCAAATCCTGGGTGGAGCTTTCTGCAACGGCCAGAGCATGAGAAAGAAACACTGATGCTGCAGGAAAATAAATGTGTTTCACTTAAAATACCATTGTTATCAACAATATTCAGCTTATGCTTTATATTTTCCATCTTTTAATTACTGTCATCCGCGGTTTGACCTTAAGAGTGATGACATCGTCCGACTCATTTGTTGAGAAACAAAAATTAACCACACTTTCTTTCTTTTCTTTTTTTTTTAGTTCCTTAACGTCTTCAAGTGTTCATGTGTCGAGACGCAAAAAAAAATGAAAAATCTGAGTTGTAAAAACCCATAAAAAACCCACTTCCTAAATTAAGTCTGTTAACAAATGGTTTCTTTCCGCCATGAGAAAGAGACGTCACTATGTTTTTAACTTCTTTTCCGAGGGGGAGGAGCCTGACTCGCCCTCCTCTGACCCCACGTGAGTCCGTTTCTGTGCCAGGCCTTTTTCCCTCTGCGGCCTCGTGTCTTCCAGCGTGACTTCAGTCTCTTCCTCTGATTCCGAGGAGACGACCTGCAGCGCCACAGTCCGGTGCTGCCCGTTCACGCCGCGGCCGCGTCGGCTCTGGGAGTTACTGTCTAAAGCCCCCGAGCTGCTACACGCCTCCCCGCTGTCTGAGCTGTCTAAAGCCGGCTCTGCGGCGGCTCTGTCTCCAGTCCTGTGTCCAGACGCAGCTGGATGTCTCTCCAGCTCAGTCCTGTCGCTCCCGTCCTCGTTCTCTTGGCTCTCGGGGGACATGACCGGGCTCAGACACACAAAGTCAGAAGGGCTCAGACATTTCTCCTCGTCTTTGCCTCCTCCGCCGCCTGAGCGGGGTTTGATTTGGAGAGAGTTTTGCTCCTCGCCTGACGAGGAAGAGGACAGGTCATCGATGGATATCGACGGGTAACTGCACGAGTCGATGGCTGAGAACAGAGCCTGGACAGACTCGGGGCGGTCCCCGGCTCTGGAGACCACATGCATGCGGCGTCTCCTCATCACGTTGCGCCGCCTCACCGCGCTCCGCCGCTCCTCGTCGTCACTGCTGGAGCTGGATGTGGATGTTGAAGAGCTGGAGGCACCGGCAGGAAGTGAAGGAGACGAGGTGGGGCTGGACAGCGTGGAGTTGTCTCTGGGGCTCGGCGAGTGAGGACGGGGCATGGGGTCGAGCCAAAACTCACTCGAGTCGGAGTCCTCGTTCACGAGGAAGCCAGACTGATGCCGCTGATGCCGGCTCCGCCTCCTCTGCCGCCCCTCCGCCTCCGCTCCAGCTTGCTCCTCCCCTCCCGAGGCGTCCGGCCCAGCCAGAGAGGACGAGGACGAGTTGTCGGAGTCGCTGTGGTGACCGACAGCCGAGACCGCGGTGGGAACTGTGGGCGTGGCCCGCGTGGTGCGGCGTCCCCTGGCGTGCAGCTGCATGATGGCCTCCTCGCTCAGATCGCTGTCGGAGTCGGAGCTCCACCCCTCGATCTCTCGACGCACCAGGGAGTCGAAGAACGCCATCATGCGCGGGTCCTCCTGGATGGACTGGCTGACGTAGTCGTGGGACAGACCGCTGCCGCTGTTCAGCACCAGGCTGATGTACTCCTCGTGGGTGTAGAGGCTGCGAGACTTGTCCTCCACGCGGCCCTCCAGGTCACCGAGACTGTCGGGCTGCTGGTACGGACTCCACACCTGTGAAGACAGCGGGGAGGAGAAGTGGACGGAGGGATAAAGTTACAAGGATGGAAAAGAGAGATGATGGAGATTTTAAAAAACAGAACAGAAAGATTTAAAGTCGGACAGATTTGAGGGCAGAATGACAGAATGAAAAATGGAGCGAAGAGGCCCCGGTCAGTCTGAAAGATTCCCAGTTATTGATAGCCTCATGTTACAGAACACCTGCAGCTGGATCACCTTTCACACTGTACAGTAAAATGTACAAAACACAGAGCTTGTGTTTCTCTACTGACAAAACAGAATCTGAGACTTTCTTAAAGGTGTGCAAAGACATTTGGATGAATCATCTGACCTTCTAATAAACAGATTTTTTGGACTGTTTGCAAAGACTTAACCCAAGAAAAATAAGCAAGAAACCATTTTTCTACAAGCAGTCTCAAAATCAGGCAGAGAGTTTTTCTTATTCAAATTAGGGCTGCACGATTTGGTAAAAAAAAAAAGGTACTGCAAGTATTTCAACAAATATCACTACTGCAATATGATTCACAATTAGCAGCAATCAATTTTCACTGAAAACACTTAAAATCATGATGATGTGAGCAAATAAACCTGCATTTTCTTACATCTGGGGAACAGGATTTATAGGCCAGAGCATCTCTGCAGCTCTACAGCACTTCATTATGATGCTGTTTTGTTACACACTTTATAATAATCTGATATATTGATTAATTGTGCGACCCACATTCAATTTATTACTTTGTTAGAAAGCCAAAGTTCTTTGATAAATACCTTGTTAAAGCTGTATAAGTGGTAACTTTATAAGTTTAATATTACGCTATTCAAAATGCTTGGTCATGATAACTTTTCATTACTGGTTTACCTAATTAGAGAAGTAAAACAAAAGACCAGAGGTGCACTTTTTTGTTCTTTTGCAATTATTTTCAGCTGCAGAACAAACCAGCGAGGATCTGAAAGGCTGAATTCCTTCTCAACAACAAGCTAATCCCAATAACCAATAATTTAAACCTATAATTATTAATTGCAGTTCTTATTATCATTATGTTTCTCGTTCCTTGTTGCTTTGTTATCTTATCTTATCTGTGCCTTGTTCATGTCCCCCCAACTTCCCTGCTTAACTTCTAAATATTCAAATTCTTAGTACTTTTCTAGCATTTTCTAACCTTTTTTTTAAAAGTATTTTGTGACTATTTTAGTATTTTGAGTACTATTTTGATCTGCTACATGCCCTGTAAAGCTGACTTTGACTTTTAAGGTCCATCACTGAAAAGTATGATACATTTCTTTTTTACCCCAAATGAAAATGTTCAGCACTCTTCTGAAAATGGTCAGCTCGGAGCACTTTAGAGGTGTTTTCTTTTGTCCAAAACACAAAAATATTCAGTTTACGGTCACAGAGGAGTAAAGAAACTAGTTATGATATGACGTATCCATGAAAATAACACTTACTTTATGCTTTGCAAGTACCTAATTTTGCAGATAGTTTGTGTGAAAAATACTGAATGTGAAAGAAGTTCTTGCTACCATCAGATAACAGGTACTATTGTTTGGCTGCAGGAGGACTGTATGAGCAGGACACACTGTCCCGTTCCTCCTCCACTGTGACTGGACGTCTGGGTAAAAAGTGGCAGTGACGAGCGCAGCGTTTTATGCAAAGTTGGTCGTTTTTTTTAACCCGAGGCGAACAGAAAAAAACACCAGATGCACAGTGGTCGTCAGCACCTCGTCACACTGCAGGTGTTTGTAGCTCAGAGCAAATATGTCACGTTCCCATTTCAAACAATTGGTGGACGAAGCTCTTTAGAGGAACGGACTGCTCACTAATATGAGTAAAGGAGAACAAAGCATGTGCTCCGTTTCTGTGATCACAGGCAAAGTAACTGCTTCACTGAGTCAGTCAAAAATCAGCGAGACACTGAGCCGACTTCAAATGCTGGCTGGTTTATTCATGAGGTCAGCACCGGGACAATACAGTGACTCAGACAGCTCGCACTGAATAAGACTAAATACAGGAACGCAGCTGCTGTGTGCAGCGTAAAAATCACAACATTGTGAGGGGTGTTTTCTTTAAACAGTGAGCTCCTGTCAAAGAAGTCAACCAGTCGAAACAAACAGCTTTATGTATGCGCTCCGTCAGGAAAATGAAACTAATGATGCAGCCTCATCAAGCCTGAGCTGCGGTGACAGTTTCTGCAGCGACACCTCGTCTTCACTGCATGCGAGCGTCACATCAGACGCTCTCCGTCCACTCTGAGTCTGTGTGAACACGCAGCTCTGTGACAGAGGATGATCAAACGTTTATCTGACTTCATCAATAGTTTCATCATGTTGGAAATATTACGCAGCCGTCAGACCACATGACGCTCACTCTGCATGTCTCACTGCTGCGACTCAGAGTCCACATCATCAAAACTACTGGAAAGGACGCCTCTCACTCTGTCTGATCAGGGCTGTGCGCTTTAACGATGACTCTTCAGTCGCTTAAAAAGTAGATTATTATCATCATGAACCAGCAAATACTGTATTTAATTTATTTCCTAACTGGGAGGAAAACTCTGTGTTTAATCACATCATAAACAGGGTGGAAAATTAGGATCAACTGCCAGGAAAATGTTGGTAAAATATGAAAGTGACTGACAGATTTCAGAAACGAAATAATGATGATGACGACGGTGAATCTGAACATTAATCTGATCACATTTCTCATCCTATGACACGGATGTTCCCACTGGAAATGACAGACAATATAGCCAGCAGCAGCTTGGTGTCAGTGAGGAGGATTTACCTTGATAAGCAGCTCCCTGGTGATTTTTTTTTTTTTGTTAAAAATAAATAAAATACTGTGGAGGAAATTCAGCAAATTTAAGATTTATATCTGCAGTACAGCTTTTATTATTTATAATTTAAAATGTGAATATTGTTTTACTGATGAGAGGAAAAAACAAGAGGCTGTTTATTCCGTCTAAACACACTTATTTTGTCTCATTTCTGAGGTAGACTGAAATGTCCTTATGTTTTCCTGATAAGAGGAAATAAAAAAAACAATGAGATGACCTGTTAACTCAGCCTAAATGGACTGATTTCTCATTCATAAAGTTTTAACAAGTGTATATGTTTTCAATAAAGTGTCAAGATAATACAGGGGAATGCAGGAATGGCAGTAAAAATGGTCAGGAAGGTTCCCAGAATTTATTGATAAAGCTTATTGTGACTTGGGAACTCCTAATCTCAACTCCATTAATTACCCGCTTTGCAGCACCTCCAACACAAGTGGCAGGAATAAATAGAAACAGGGTGTGTGACAAATGTTCTCATCTAAACGGTTAGGACACCCTCGTTATGTCACTGATGCTCAGTGAAGACTTAGTTATGCTTACGAAGCCTTCGCTGTTTGACTCAGACAACCTTAATCTGCGAAGACTTGTGAAGGCCTGGCGGTGTATCATAGCCTGGGTCTTGTTTCAGAATTACTGTATCTGTGGATCCATTCATATCCTCCCATGACCCAGTTTCTGAACACTGCCCAGTGTCATCCGTTACAGGCGACAGTCAACGATCGGGGGGGAAATCCATCTTTTTTCATTCCCCCCAGTCGGAGCTCAGTCAGTTACTGTCAGCGGAGATCAATGACTCATTTAAGGGCACGTCTGCCGTCTGAATATCTGAGGGCAAAGACTCAGATTCAGTCTGTCCACTTACAGAACAAATTCTCCCAACAGTACATCACCCTGATGCTGCAGTGGATGGAAGGATTATCCTCTTTGTAACTCACCTGTAGGCCTCAATCCAGTCTCTAAAACACACAGGTGTTTTAAAGGGATAGTTCAGCTTCTTTGAAATGGGACTGTATGAGGTACGTATCCATTAGTTTAAATATACACTATATTTAGATTATTTTCACTGCTTCACCTTGCTGTCACACAGCCTTCACTGAGGAGAAACTGCCATTATATAAACCAAAAATCACTCTTTCCAAAGCAACCAAACTCCATTCAAAAAATCCATAATTTTACCTCACAGAACACAGGAAGTGCTGGTCTACCGCTGCCACTGTCAGTTCATTTGTGTGTGTCAATGTGTGACTTTGGTGAATCCGAATTAAACTTTTAAAACACTGAAGTCACACTCTAACGCAAACAAATGAACAGATCGAGGCAGCGGTAGACTAGCAACTCTTGTGTTCAGTGAAGTAAAATTAGTGATTTTGCCTATGGAGTTTGGTTGCTTTGGAAAGAGCGATAACTTGACTTATATAAAGCCAGTTCCCTGTTGGAGAGCGCTGTGAAAATATTTTAAATAAAGTTTTGTTGGCTGATCCTGTCCACAGCAGTATATTGCTTAGCTTCCATGCTAGCGCCCCTCTCTAGTTCTCCAAGCAGCTGACATGCCGAACACCATCTACTGACGATAAGTACCTCGTACAACCCCACGTCAAATAATTTGAACTATCCCTTTAATTGCTTTTCTTAAAAATACAACAACAACACTCCTTTACTAACCTTGATGACTTTCTCCACGCCGGAGGAGCAGATCATGTAGGTGTGAGGGTTGAAGCGGACCTGGTTCACGATGGAGCGGTGACCCTTCAGGACCATGAAAGCCCCGTTTACCACACGACCAGGGCCTCCTTAAAGGGAAACACAAGACAAGGACTTGTTTAATGTGACGTTAGCAGATAAAAATACAAAAGTGCAGAGTCACAGAGATACCAATCTATGACAAACATCCATTAGAGGAGGCCTCTTACAGTCATTTCCAGCTCTATATTTTTATACTCAGACTCCATTAGAGTAACATGATTCATGGTTTAAAAACATTTTTATCTTATCTTTTATCTTATACTGGCTTTTTAGCAGCCATTCAGTTCATCCTCTGCTTGAAACAACCCAATTTCCTCTGGTTTTCTTGAGGCCCTGCTCCCTAAAAGTCCACTTCCTTCTGATCACACTGCTTCATCCTCTTGCCGAAATGCTTATCAGCACATGTCGGCTAAGTGAAATCCATATGGAGACAGTGAATCTGATGGTGAAACTGGATCATATTTAATGGAGAAAATACCTTGATGACTTCTGGAGTTTCCCAGTGGACAGATAACGTTAGCTTTTCTCGTTGCTAAAGTAACTGCTAACTGCTGGCTAATGCTAGTTAGCCATGCAGCTAGCAGTCCAGCGCTCAGGCAGAGCAACCGGAGGACATCAGAGGGAAAACCAGAAGAAAAATTTCTCCACAAAATATGATCCAGATCAGAGAGCTGTTTCACCACGGTACAAAAAGACAGACTGAGCAGGTGGCCGTGCTGTGTGGAGCGAATAATCAATAAAAAAATCTGCGACAAATTGACATAAACTCATCTTTGAAAGTAGAAAAAACATCTTGGAAATGTTGCATCCAGAGCATCTGAAGCTTGATTTCTTTTTTTCTTCTTCTTTTTTGTGCAAAGGGTGATCTCATAATTTGAAACTTTGGCCACGTTTAATATAAACATCCGACGTTGTAACATTATCTATTTATATACGAGAGAAAATGAGGTAAAGCATAATAGGTCCCCTTTTAAAAGAAACACATTAAGCTACACAAACACAGCCATGATTAATCAAACTGCTTCTAAATACTCCAAAACAGAAAATACAGACTGTGAGATATGGCAGTGGTAACAGCAGTAATGTAATCCTCATAATATGCCATTAGTCTGACACCAAATAGGCCCTGTGCACATACTTTCAGTGTGAGCAACTCCTGGGAAAATAAAATCCATAAATGTGTCAGGTGGTGCTGCGGAGCTACAAACGACCACATTCTTGGATTGTTGCATTTTTGGGATTTTCTTCCCAGAGTCATTAGATTCGAGGCGTGTTCGCAGCGAGCCGTATTTCAAACTTTTCAGCTTTAACTCGGCTTTTTAGTGAGTTTTGACAGGAGAAAGCGTTAAAACGAGAAAAGGCTGGTGCAGTTTGAGAACTTAACCTGAACTAAGGCTGCAAAATGGAGGATTATATAATGAGACAGATGTTGATATAAGATATCTGAGAGGTGCTCCTGGCTGCAAAGCATATTGTGACCAAATGAACTCGGGGCAAACCGCAGACTGGCGATGAGAACAGAGACGTCCATCATTCTTCCTGAGGCTGCAGCGACTGGAATCAGAATTGTTTTGCCTTCACTGACGCCGCTGAAATCTTTAACCTTGTAGGATGACACAAAACTCTGTCCTTCAAAACCGGCTATTTTTAAGTTGCAAAGTATCTGTTTACAAGCCTCGATTTCCTGACGAACAGCGTGAACTTGCACACAAATAAAAGAAGTATTTTGCACAGCAGAGAGCAGAAAATTAACAATCTCACAGTGGGAACCAAATGATTAAATTATTCTGCTTCTTTTGTTATGTTGAGACTGAAAAATAAAGGCAAACCATGGCCTACACATGAGCATATATCAACATTTATATGCGGTCTGTGCAGACAGATTCAATAACTCACCTGCTTCTGGATCCTTCGGGATTTTCCACATGTAGAGGTTGAAGTCATCCGACCCGGACAAGATGTACTGAGGAGGAAAACAGAGGGATGTTTAGAGATTTAAGTCTGCTCCGTTTTGTGTGACAGAACTTTCCATCCGACCACATGGGAGAGGAAATCTTATATACATATACACAGAGAGAGGGAGAGCCAGAGAGAGAAACCCTGGGGGGGGCAATATGTGGCACAGAACCACCAGATCTTATCTCGGCGTTTCGTCTCATAATGTGGATCAAACGCGCTCCTGACGTGACATGACAGTCTGACCCCGGCACAGCTCCTGCTCCCCGTCTGAACTGTTATTAGACTTCGTAAACAGATGGTTCCACTTAAACCTGTCGCTTCAGGTAAGTTCTGACAGAGCCGGAGTGGAGGGGCGTGCTTAGTTCTTATACATACATCTGCCTTAAAGTGAAATGTAGGGAAAAAAGGAGCTAGAGGCTGACTGTAATGGGTGGTCATTCCCAAAATTAAAGGAAAAATTCATCACTTTTCATGCGGATGTCCAGTCAGTGTTGATGATAAATGTAGTTAATTTAATCCATAAATTCATCAGTGCTGCTATATCGCTATAAGCTGAGGTTTTCCGCTGCAAAATCTGTTGTTCTTCCTGCATCCAGTGATGTCACAGTGATGTAGTTAAAGCCAAAATGCACAAAATGCTTCAAGTGAAACTCCTATGGCGCTCTGCAGGCTTCATATTTAAAATGCCAACACCACAGAACCAGCAGTGTTTTAGGAAAAGGTCACTGTTTATATGTATCTATTTGTTTCTTTAGTATTGTCATAGTTCTATGTTAAGGAGGTGTTAAGGAAGTTTGTAGTGATGTGTGTGCTGACCTTTATTTCATTAAAACTCTACTCATACTTTCCCCCCCCAATCTTTCCTTAATCATTGCTTCTTTTATCATTGTTATTGATTGAAAGAAATTGTGGGGCGTGTAATTTTTTCAACTTCTTAAGCATGGCAGAAAAAGTTTGAGAACCACTGATTCAGAGGCACGTAGACGTAAATTTTTTTGGCATTTAGGGCAGCCTATATGTCACTGCAACACATTTTCACCTCTAAAAAGGCACCCCAAAGGGCACTTCATCATGTTTTAGGGGTAGGGGTGTGTATCTCATTGACCTAGACAATTTGATACATATCTCAATAGTGACATAGCTAACAATTTGGTGCAATACGATTCAGCCCTGTCACGATGCAATACAATATGAGGCAATGTGTGAATCTTTACATTTTGACTCTATTAATGCCATATTTGCAGGGTACTATTAGTTGCAGCAAGAAATCCTGATAGTTTTACTAAATCCAGTGACAGTAAATGTGTAAAATGCATTTTTGCAGTAAGGTGATCTGCTGCTCTGTTTCATATGAAGAGTGCTGCGGCTTTGATTGAATTTGACCGTGTGGAGGAAGGTGGGTGTGGAGGAACAGTGATGCTACATGTTACCTGCTCTCTCGATCAGGAGACTCATGTCTGACACGTTTTTGCATGAATGACTTGCAGCTGTGTTTCTCATCTTTCTTATAAAACCCAAACGTATTGCACACTTGTGCATTATGAAAGTTTGGTGGTGCAACAACAGTTCTGTCACTGTCAGTTTTGAGGAAATAAAGAGGAGACACAGGAAAGGGAGGAGGGTTAAAGTTACAGCGGCAGTTGCTTGATGCCAAAAATCAAACTTGTGCGTCCTAATAAGATCTATCAATACGCAAGTGCTGCAACTTTTTTTTTTTAACCGATAAAGACCGTCTGAATTGATGCACTTGAATTTGATCTCCCGTCCCTGCCCCCTCCCTGTGATTATGGCTACAGTTATAGCTACTGGCTGTTCCGATTAGCTAGGCTGTATTTTTTTATGTTCAACATGATGTGTTTGGCTGAGCGTTGTCGTGAAGAAGCTGTTCCCGAACTCCAGGGGTGAACACATCTGTCAAATCTGAAGCTTGAAATCCTGGCGGGAGAACGTCTCCGTCTTGGCCACTGTTAGTATCATCTGTGCTGTAAGAGTCGCCATCCAGCCAGTGACACCGGCTACAGTCAGAGCTCAGCTATCAACACTTATTTACGAGCATTTGGCTGTGGTCTGGTCATACTCTGGCCTTCACAAGCATCCACATCTACAAATATTTAGGAGGTCAATGTGAAAGACCAGTTTTCTGTCTTGAAAATATGTCCCCTTCTTTCTTTTCTTCTCTTCTTTCTTTTGGTTCATTTCTGTTCAGTCGGAATTTCTTCTTTTTTTCGAGCCTTGCTTCACCATCTGGAGGCTCGTTTGTTTTTAGGCATCGCCTTGTGCGGCTGGGTTTCTGACATTCTGTCGAGTTGTGAATGATATTTGTGCCGTTTTATCTGCCAGTGATTAAAACAAATGTCTTCAATTTCCTTCAGTAAATATTCTGCTGGTCTTTGCGGGACCGTTTCTCTTTTGACTCGCTGATGAATGTTTCTAGAAGACGGCGACTTGCAACCAAGTAGGCTGGTTGAAACATTTTTTAACTCCTCTAGTCACTGTATTACTTTTTCATTTGGTGAAAAATGTCTTGATCTAAAAGGAACCTGTACAAAATGCTGATGAGAAATCAGTATTTCTTAACCACAGACTGTTAGTCATATCTCTGTAGCTGCAGGGCACAAGAACACACTGTGAGCTGAACACCTGTGTGCTCCGCCTCAGGTTTCCCAGAGGACACGTCAAGCAGGAATGTGACACCCATGACGCCCTCCCCTCTTTCCTTTCCATCAATTTTAGTGCGGTAAGTCGCCACTCTGCACCTCTGCTTTCACACCTCTCTGAGAAAATCCTCTGCTGTCTGTGGTTCTGGGTCTGCGTGAAGAAGTTTCTGAATTTAGAGCGCTGTGAGAGCAACGGCAGAAATCGTCTGGTCAAACCTCGAGCGTTTCGTTTGACACCTTTTATGGTTTGTTTTGCTTCATCTTCTCTAAACTGAGCTGTCTCATCACAACTGGCATGCTGCACCTACACTCTATGAAATATTTGGCATAGAGTTTCCAGAGTTTACCTTTTGGTAAAGAAAATTCTCTGGTTTTGATGTCAAATTCACAACTCAGCCCTCAAAAATAAAACTGTAGCCAGTCGCTCTGAGCTCATGAGCTCACACACAGATGGAGAGGGTGATATAAATGAAACTGTCACTGTATAATCACCATATGCTGTAGGATATTTTCTGAAAAATCATATTATAAACTGTTTATGGACAAAATAACCAGGTTATTGGCTAACAGTTAACCCTGGAAATCAAATACCCGACAAAGACTCTTGTGTGTTGTCATTAAAAACCAGTCCTGTTCAACATTGCCAGGAATAGAAACCATGATACAGAGTAAAATATCTCTGGTATAGAGCTGCAACGATTAATCGATTCATTAAATTAATCACTAACTATATGGTTATGGTTGATTGGTTTGAGTAATTTTTTAAGCTCCTCAAATGTAAAAGTTTCTTTACAAATCTATGACTGTAAACTGAATTTGATTGTGGGCAAAACAAGACATTTGAAGGACGTCATCTTAGGTTTTGGATTCATTCTGACATGTTACAAACAAACAACTGCTGATAGATTCATCCAGAAAATAATCGACTATAAAAAATAATCTTTAGTTGCAGCCCTACTATGGTTGATAGATTTATATCACATAATAGTATAAACAATCAGAGATCCCATCGGCCACTGTCTGACAAAGATTTAGCCTCTGGGGCAACAGCTAATGTTCAGGGATCCCGATGTCTCCAGCCGATAACCGGTCAATAGATAACAGATATCTGTGCCAAGACTTCCTCTTCTGTGTGCTGGTTAGACATGACAACAGACAACATGCTGGCTTTTCTCCATATACAGAAATCTGCGTGTGAGTGCAGACACGCCTTTTAAAAAGCGAATAAAAAGCTCGTCTGAAAACATCCGACGCACACTGCAGGTGTGAAGTCCAGTCTAAGTTTTCAAAGTTCCCAGGAAACAAGAACAACCTCTGAGCTGCAGCCTACACGCTGAAAACAGTAAATTATCGCCTGGGGCACTACTGGTATGAACAAAAACAAGCTAACAGCTGTTAGCTTTTCTTTTGCAGAAATGTAGCCACGTTTTGCAGCAGCACTGTCGCTGCATCCTGGTCTTAGCACTGATTGGTTTAAAGAAATGCAAACAAGGCAGGACGTCTTTTCCCCCCAACAGCAGAATGTGTGTGCACGTATCCAGACCTTTCTCCAGTGCTCACTATGCAAGACTAATAAAAATCTTTGTCAGATTATAGCTGATTGGTTACAAAAATTGCCAATGACAGGGCTCAACAATATAAATTACCTGCTTGTCTGTGGCAAGAAAAGTGTCAAGTTAGTAAATCTGGTTACTCGCTTGCTTGACCGCACAAGCGATTAATAAAAAGTATTAAACTCATTTTGATAACCGATTAATCGTTAAAGTAATTCTTTATGCAAAAATGACAGAAAAAGCTGTTTTCACACTTTTCTGAATTTATTATCATATAAAACTGAATATCTTTCAGGTTTTAGACAAAATAAGACATTTAAAGGCATTATCCTGGACTTTGAAAACCTGGGATGAACATTTTTATTACATTTTATAGACGATGCAGCCATCGATTCAACATGCCGGTTAACTTTATTCTTTACTGTTTACTTTATTCAGATCCCCGTTAGCTTCTGAAAACTGGTTGCTAGTCTTTCTGGGGTCCACATAAAGTTACACGTGACATTATACAAATTTTACTTTAGTCTTTGTTAATATTTAATAATTGATAATAAATAAAACAATTTGTGTAGGAGTAAAAATTGACTTCAGGCCGCTTTCATAGAATTTTTTTTCCTGGCCCCGAGTCAAACTGTCTTATTGCCTTATTAAAAGAAAAAACATCATCAGTAGGAGAACATATTTATGAGTAACTTGATATCAGAGTGAAAAGTAGCAGTTGTGGCCACACCAAGCAGCTCTACTGTGCTGGGTGCGGTTGGATGTGGTTAAAAATGTGCTGCTGTAGCTTCTGTAACCACACCTAACAGTGATTTCACGGTTCATCGACGTGACCTGAAGTAAACTTCTACACCGCTGCAGTCAAACCGCTGACAGTACGATTTTCAAACTGCTCACTTTTGAATTTCACTTTACTTTTTGACGCTTTCCTTTAAATATGACGCAAGTTTATACGTACACATATGAAAATACTTCTAATTCATATTATTTATATTTTACTTTGTATAAATGTTATATTTATATGCTGTTAATGTTATGATTTACTATTTCCTTTAAATATTTGTATTAATTTACTGTTCTGTCTTTTATTACTCAGTCATTCCTGTGTTTTATTTTTTCAAACTCTTTGTAAAGCACACTGGTCGACATAAACTTGACTTGATTTGGGGACAAAAACCACCTGGTTAATAATTATTAATCAACTGTATGAATTAGTAATTGTATGAAGCACTTTGCGTTACATTTTGTTTGTATAAATAAAGTCTGACTGATATGACGTCATACAAAATGGTCTGTGATATTCATGTTTTTGTATTAATTAATTAATTAATTAATTAATTAATTAATTAATAATAACTTAAAACAAAACTGTAGTAATTTGAATGGGCAGGATGATTTAAATCTACTGTTATTAACAACGATTAACAAAAATTTTAAAACATTTTACACTACAGCAGAAAGCAAACTTGAACGGCGACATATTGTTGAAATTTCCAACAGGGAACTCGAAATTCCAACTTTCCAGTTCAACTTGAACGCATCATTGTGAAATGAGAACTACACTGAGGGAGACGAGACAGAGGAGAGGAGCGAATATAACGTGGATCAGTCTGTTTCTTACCATTTTTGCATTTCCTCTTGTTCAAATTGTTCGTATGTTTCTATTTCCTGTTTAATCTATATTTTTATTGAAGCCTCTTTATATTTTTGCTGCTGTAATACTGAAAATCTTTTGTGCAACTAATAAAGGAAGATCTTATTTGCACACCTCATATGTAAACCGTGCAAAACACATATAAGACCCGCTGAGCCACAGTCGTCTTGCTCCTCAAAGTTAAAGTCAAAAAATCTTTTCAGATCCAGTTTTTCTGTCCGACTTGGCAGCAGGTGATCAGACTCAAACCAGCAAACCCTCGCTGTACAGTCCTGACCTGATCCTCTGACCTTTAAACTGCCTCCTTCACTCCTGTAGGGAGGCAGGGATCATTTTTTTTAAGCCTTCATGAGCTCCGCTGACACCCGAGGATAACGTTAACATAATAAACATGACTGCAGGGTGATGTCATGTCTGAGGAGGACCAACGGGACGACCGTTGGCTGAGCGCAGCAGCTCCTGGTGTTCCTCCAACACGCAAAAAGTCCCAATTTCACAGACGGAACTAATATATCCTTCTATTTTTATTCCGTCTATTGATCCCACATGTTCCCAATATTGTCCTTACATTTCATTTAAAGTGAGCACAAAGTCAGATAAAACGGCCTCTCCTCTGTTTCATATCACTTACAGTATATGTTCTCTTTCTGCTTCTTGTATGAGGAGTTAAATTACACCATTGAGAGCAATTTATTACATGCAAAGCACTGCTTTTATGGCTGCAATGATACAGGAAACGGAAACTTTTAGACGTCCTGTATGACATTACATATATATATGTTTATCTAGGCTAAGAGGAAGGTGTGTTTGGAAACGTTGGGACACCACCACATCTATAAATGTGTTATTACTTTATTAACCAGGTTTCTATCGTCTCTACTCGCGGTAATAATGAGATCAGAAGTAGTTTAAGTTCAGGATTTGCGTGATCTGACGACCGACCTGATCTTTGTCCCCGGCGAAGCAGCAGCTCTTCATGGTGCAGGAGTTGAAGTAGCCCTGGTTGTCGAACTGGAAGCTGGGCAGGCGCGAGTGCAGCTCGTACAGGACGGGCGGCAGGCGGCGGCGCAGCGCCAGCAGCTGGGTGCCGGTGCTGTTGAAGCGAACGCTCATGGCGCTCTGCAGGGACATGCTGCCGCCGTAACGCAGCAGCGAGCTGAGAGAACAGAAGGAGAGAACGTATTAAGAGCTCGGTTAGAGACCGATCCTCGTTCTTTAAAATCTGCCTCAACCACAAAGCGAGACTTCAGAAGAGATGAGGATCACTTTAAAACCAGTATGTGCAACAAGTCCCCACTAACCAGACGTCATCATCATCAATTTCCATATCTTATACTGCGTATTAGGCCTCGGCAATATATCAATATTATATCATATCGCGATATGAGAGTATCGTTATATCATGACATGGCTGAAGTGTTCCTGGTTTTAAAGGCTGCTTTACAGTAAAGTGATACCCACGAAGTTATTATATCAACATTATTGATAATTATTTATCAAAAAAAGCTCATTGATTTAATATTTTGTAAAAGCACCAATAGTTATCCCAACAATATTGGCACAATATAAAGATTTTTGGTCAAAAATATAGTGATTTTCACTCATTTTATCACCTCAGCCGCCTCCACCCCTCTGAGTACACAACATGTAGTCAGTCACAACCTACATGATCAATATTTATCGATATGGACCGTCAGGAAACTTTATCACCCATCCCTACTGTTTATTTTTGTTCTGTGTCACTTTAATTGCTACGGTCTTTAACTGTTAATCACAGTTTTACTCCAGATTGTTTATTTTATTATAAATAAATTAAATACGTAAAGTATGTCTGAATAACACGACTGCAGTCTTGTTGTGCACAATGATGATAAAGTTCGTGAATGTTGAATTTGTAACTGTCAGAGGCTGAATTAACTACAAATAATAGAGCTGAGTTTCTTATTATATTCATACTGTCACAGAAGGTTGTGAAGTGAATTATTATAACGAGTCTGCTTTGTATTGGTGGGAATTATTGACGATGTTCATATTTCCAGGGTTTGTACAGCTTATTATCATCATCAGATCTAAATTATCACTATAAATCAGGGATGTAACAATGTATTGAATATTGTAATATTGTAATAAAAAAAAATCAACACTGTACTGGACTGTATCAATGTGCACAGTGATATTATACGGTAATTTTTTTCATTTTAATGTTTTCATTTTATTTAATAAAAGGACTATTAATGATCACTTTGCACATGCTTTGGTCATTGTTGATTACTTTTATGTAAAAAACAAACAAACAAACAAAAAAATGATGTACAGATCAGAGTTATTATTTAATAAAGGACATTTTTTTCAAGTTGTCATTTTTCTTTGTTTTTTTAATACTGTAATAATTAATATATTTTTGTATCGTGGACTTTTTTTTAATCATAGTATTACTGTTTTTGGTGTTTGTTACGTCTCTGCTATCATTGCAATGGCAGATTCCTTTATGCTCACAGCAATTAATGTATATTGTCACTTTGTTTACTTTAACAGCTGTTTTAACTTTGATTTGATGTTTTAATCGTGACTATTTAAGATCCAGAGTGTGGTGATCAACAGACTCATGTAGTTATGAATGACAAATATAAGATTGTGTGAATTAAAAATCAAGCGTTTTCATGGGGGTATATAATATAACAGTTAAAATAAGCCTCGACACTTTGTACAAACCCTGTATTTTAAGACTTGAGTATATTTGTAGACGTTTGTTACTGCACATGTACAATTAACAAGATAACTCACATTTCTACTGCAACAGAAACATAATAAATAAAAAAGTAGTTCAGAACAAAGTCATAAAAAATGTTTATGACTCTATAACATGAGAGAAAAGAACACAGAATATTGGTTTCATATTTGCAAATGTTCCCTGTCGTGAAAAAACAATATTTAAAGCAACAGACACAAAACATCATGAGAAGATAAACTGTAACAAGTCTGCAGACTCACAAATATTAAATTAGAACGACAAGATAAAACAGGCTTCAACTGGAGTCTATTTTTAACCTTAGTAGTAAATTGAGGGAATTTCTAAGAAGCGAGCGTAAACAAACCCACACTGCAGCGAAGCCGAGCCAACAGAGGAGGAGGAGGAGGAGAAATGACTCAATATTTACTTTTATTGGAAGTGCCGTCATTTGTGTATTAAAAAGCGAAACCTAACCCCAACCTGAGTAAACACACACTCAGCACGATTCAGTGTTTTCACAGAGTCATTTCAGTGGTATAAACATTTTGGGGGTTTTTTTGCAGAGAGACGATTCTGCTGCTGGCAGCGACGATCAGAGCCGGTGTCGCCAACTGTGAGACGAGAGCGCCACCTGGTGGACACGAGCGGGACAACGTGCATCACAAGAGCAAACAGCTGATACTTAAGAACTCAGACTGTAAGAAAATGATTAAGAGTCTAAAATCTACAGTATAATAAATAAAAATAAATAAATTATATGGTACATTTTTCAACATTTTTACATTTTCTTTCCAAACTTCTAAACTTATGGAGGCTGTAACTGCCAAAATCAAATACAAATAACAAAATAAATGACACAATAAATAAATTAATATGTCATTAAAAGGCACCAAAAATATTATTCCACATGCATGTAGGCATGAATCAATTTATAAAATGAAAAATAAAATAAAGAGGTAAATACATTTTGGGGGGAAATCAATTCAAAGTGGAAAATAATACAGAAATAAATACAAATACCTTTTTTAATACATTTAAAAATGAAAAAAGTTGTTAAAAAAGAAACTAATTAATAAATTGGAAAATTAAATGGGAAAACAAATAAATAGGAGAATGAATACAAAGGTCAATAAATACAAAAGCAAATTCAAAATAAAATATCAAATTATTTATTCTTATTATTTAATTTTTTGTTTTATAATTTACATTTATTATTAATATTATTTTGGTGGATTTATTGGCATATTTATTTATCTACTGAGTCATTTACTCACTTATTTATTATTGATTTTGGCAATTTTTTTGATCCTCCATATAAATTAAGGATGTTGTCAGCAGCATAAATAACTTTAAATGTTTTTTACTATTTTATTCATGTTAACTATGTTTTTGTTGTTGTTGTTTTGTTTTTATTCCCTCTTTCATGTTTTATTTTCACGCTGTAATCCATTATATGTTTCAGCGATGCTGCACAGGAGACAATAAAGTTTCATCTTCTCATCTTGAAAGATGGTTCGACAGAAGAGCGTCTGACCTGCGAGGCTTGCGGATGTCCCATAATCCCACTCCCTCCTTGGAGTTGGCGGTGGCGATGAGCCTGGGCTCCACGGGGTTAAACATCACGCTGTGGAAGGCCGATGGGTAGCTGGCCAGGCAGAACGGCTCTACAGGAGGAGATCAGACTTTAATTAATTACAATTACATCATCATTAACATCATAATTAACACTTCGGTCAAACTCTTTTTTAGCCACAGGAGCAGCGTTGCTCAAGGGACGTTAATATTGACCTGCTGGTCCAAAAAACGTTGGACTGACTGATGGCGTCCAAACGATGTTTCCTGCTGACTTCAGTGATCCAGTTTTTATCTCGTAGCATCATGAGATTCATACTTCTTGTTTTGAGTGAATTATCTCGACATCTATCGCATAAATTGTCATTTAATTTGAAGCAGACATTCCCCTGACCTTTCACCTACTGCCATCACATCACAATCCCATCAGCCTCAGCTGTACTTTGTGCTAATTAGCACTGTTAGCATATAAACACACTAAACCAGGGGTGCCCAAACCTTTTGTCTTAGAGGGCCAAAACTGAAACTTAATTCATTAAAATACAACAGCATAAACAGTGATTTATGTATAGAAAAGTCTTGTGGGTCCCACTTTGTGCAGCCCTGCACTAAACTAAGAAGGTGAACATTGTAAACATAACACCCACATTATTTGTTAGCATGCTAATATTAGCATTTAGCTCAAAGCAGCATTGTGTCAAAGTTCAGGCTCACAGACTTGTCTTGTTTAAACTTATTTCGATCAGATTAATAGCACAAAAATGTATTTTTTCAAGATGTAAAGTTGATTTTCTACATATTTTTTAACATTAAAATATAGAATTTCTACATATTTGCAGGTCTGACATGATAATTATGTTATAAACTCATCATACGATATAAAGACATGGCCTCAATCATTTCTGCTGAGCTCCAAATCGCCCGTTGTGTTTACATAAGAATGTTACTAACATTTTAGCCCACATGATGCCAGAATAAACAGCAGGGTTTTCCCTTCCATTTAAAGACTTGGACGCTGCGCCTAAAAGCAGAATGAGCAGGAAAAAAACCCACTATGCAGAGACTGAGACACATTTTGTGGCCTTTTCTGGCAGCGCTGCTTCTGTCGCCCGCTGTCTATCTCGGAGTTTCACATTTGCTTTTGTAGAACAGATGAAACACTGCAGAATTTAAAGCCACCAAACAGTTTTCTGGTCAATACAGTTCTTCTGTTTTTTATCATTTATTTACAGATGAACTCCGACTGAGGCAGCAACCCTCTGACGAGGAGCCTCACACCTTCAGGTGCCCCTCATCTGATCTCAGATGCTGTCCTGGCAAACCCAGCACAAAGATCTCTTTGTAAAATGCCAACAATAATGATTAAAAATATCATAAATGCTAAAAAACATTTTTGTAATTTAAATTCCATAATATTATACAACTGCAGAACTGAAGAAAACACAATAACCAGTTATTTTTGCACAAACATTTGAGCTCTAAAGTGTGCTCTGGAGTGATCACAGATTCTGTTCTTACCTAAGAACAAATCCCGCTTAAGAAAACTTTGGTGAATGCCAGAATCTTTGTGAAAACTGCGTAAGTGGGTTTCAAGAGGAAATTTCTTCTTTAAGAACGGTTGATTACCAGAAAATGGCATAATAGAGTAAAGAGTCCTGCAATCCCTGAGTGGATATAAACTTTTTCATTGAGAAATGCCAACAAGAAATGTGAAAAATACTGAAGTGATTTCTTTATACATGTTTGTTTGGAGAAATTTTCCTTTCCTCCTCTTAAATATTTTCTTTTGCACCAACAGAAAGCACTTTAAAGTTAAAGAGGACATATTATGCTCATTTTCAGGCCTTTGTACTGAGTCTTGGACTCTTATAGAGCAGCTACATACCCGCACACAAAGCTTTGTAGATATTCAGAACGGTGTCTCTTTCTGCTCCTCTTTTCTCCTCTTTTCTCGTCGCGCCAAAAACGAGCCGTGTAGTTTACTCCACCCCCCCAGCCCTTTCCCGAGGACTTCCGAATTGCTGCCGAGCGGTGCCGAACTCCGCCTCCTCATTATACCGCTGCAGCAGCAGAGAGCCTCGGACTCTGTGCAGGAGTAAACTTTATTACTTTACTCTTTTGAAAACAAGTTTTGAAATACAGCCGTATGTGTTGGATCCCGAATCTGATCCGGAGTTACAAACTGGACAGCCTGAAGTTTCTCCAGAACAGAGGTTACTTCATGACGTCTCTGAATGGTAGGAGCAGCTTGTTATTGTCATAACCTGTTTATCTCTGCGGTGTATGTGTTTCGTTTTCGGCTAATCCAGCTTCGCACTGGCTCATGTTGACAAACAGTCCGTGTGAAATGCCGTAGACAGACAAACACAGAGGTGTTTCTATTTTGCTGGCCGTGAAAAAGCAACTCTATCCACTTCTGCCTGGTGCTAACTGCTAACACTGTGAAATCGTAGAGAGCGGCCGCGCACAGCGATACAACTCCCGAAGCAGAGCGGGGGAGACGGCAGCCAGGCAGCCTGCAGCAGGCTCAGAGCATTATGCCGGGACATTACCATATAAGCGAGTCGGGAACGGATTGACGTCAATGTTACCTTCTGTTATAAAAAACTCGGCAAAACAGAGCGTTTCAGAGCCGTCCAAAACGGCCGCGGGGCTCACGTTATAATGCACAAACCTCGTTTATTTGACGCGGTGGCATCGTTTAACACGAGTATGCAACATTATAACAACATTTATAGCTCAGAAACGATGAAAAAGCATAATAGGTCCCCTTTAAAGAAAGACTGGGTGGCATCTTCCTCCGCAGGAAACACTCTGGGTTTGCTCCAATCAGAGTCGAGGATCACAAAGGCTTCTGGGACCTTAAAGGGCGATCACGGATGCAAAGGACCCTCAGATGTTGATACT
This sequence comes from Lutjanus campechanus, assembly GCA_027495735.1. Lineage (NCBI taxonomy): Eukaryota > Metazoa > Chordata > Actinopteri > Lutjaniformes > Lutjanidae > Lutjanus > Lutjanus campechanus. The sequence continues at coordinate 5,666 of JAJHUR010115230.1, read as the reverse complement.
GCAAAGTGACCCAGATTCATCTGATCCTATTCTACATATCAGGCATTTTTCTTCACCCTGTCTGTTGTATATTTTGTTTTTGTGAAAGAACAACAAAAATAAAGTATATGAATGAGGCCCACTGCTCTTTGAAAGGGTGTATTAGCGATATTATGTTATCATCATTATATCAGTGGCATAAAATGGTCTAAAAAGGACAATAATATCATTTATAGCAGTTATTTCCAGGAAAATACATCCTCCAACACAAGTATCTGACAGGCCTGCACATACATGTTAATGTATGAGTGAGTTTTACAGTATGTGGAGCAGAATTTGACATGATCCTGTTTCATTCCTCTTAAATTCCAGAAGAGGGCAGTCGACCCAGCCGCCGGTCCCAAAAATTCACATCACTGCTGCATTTTATCAATTAACAATTTAATCAAAAACGTTTGCCAGGCCAGATGTACTTAGTTTACACATCACAGCTACAGAGGGATTGATAATAAAACTTATATTTAGAGAGACAGCTCGGCTAACAAAGGAATGCATTTGTGTCTGACTTTCATCCTTCAAACTGGGGCTTCAGTGGCGGAAACAGGCCGACATAAAAAGCCTGCTGGCAGACACGGAGTACCGATTACTGCTAAAAGTATTATTAGGTCAACTCGGTCACAAGGAAGGCTTCTAAAATAGACGGATGTGGACGTCATGCAAGATGATCCACTGCATTTTTAAAGTTATCAACGAGTCTCACTGAGTCCCGTCGTGAAGTTCAACAGAGACGCTCGAATACGCCGCGTGGCTGCAGACAAACGGGTTCTTTAATTACAGCCACAAAGAGAAAACAAAAGAGAAAACACGCTCAGGAGAGCAGCTGTGTTTGTGTATTTTTTATTATCACTAAGACCTTTGAAGAGGTGCGTTATTAACATGTAATAAAGCCATTGTTTAGACGAGGATGCAGAGTTTTTACCTGACAGAAAACAGATGTTTTAACAGATTAATTTATCTTCCAGTGCAGGAAATGAAACTGAGGCCACATGATTTCTATGTTTTTTTCTTCTTAATCCATCGTTAGTCTCACATAACATCAGGTTATGAGACATTACATCCTCTGTGTTAATCGGTTATCTTATCCAGATGTTTTTTGTGAAGTGATTTAATTCTGCATGCCTCGTCGCTCTGATGCATAAACTGTGAACATGACATCAGAAGTTTTTCTTATTATTATCATCATCCAATGAGCTTTACAGGAACATACCAGGGTTTTTCCAGGCTACCTATATCAAAGATGCCAAAATAATTGTGCCTTTTATCAGCGACTGCTTTGATGCGCCTTTCCCGAAGCGTTCACACGTCGGAGGCAACAAACGTGTGTGTTTGTAATGAAAGCTACGTTGGCTTAACTTGCAGAGGGGGAAATCGGGCTGAATATCAACCTTCAATTTAAATGCCAGCGCCGGACAGATCATTTAGAAAACACACATGCACGTCAGCGTGGGTATTTTCCCTAAATTAAAAGGTCAAAATCTGTTATAAATGCTGCGCTTGTAATCCTGCTCCAAGTACTTAAGTCAGTTCAATAAATCCATTAAAGTGTGTGACAGCGACTGTAAGATGCCTCCTTTTCATCCTCTCTCTACATGTTACTCATTATTTATAACACGAGGTCAGTTTGCACTCTAATAATACTTATAATCATTTATTTATTCATTAGCTCTTTGTGACATCAAAGAACATAAATATATCAGAAGCATTAAAGTCTTGAATAAACTTCTGTCAGTCACCTGAATTTGATTTCCCCACATGGGTCCTAATGATCATTTTTTACCTCGTTTTGGACCAAATGAACTAGAAGTGCAAAGATTAAGTTTAATCAGAAACTGTTTTGGTGATTGATTAATCGTTCCGAATCATTTTTCATTTAAAAAATTGTCAAAATTCTCTGATTTCAGCTCCTCAAATGTCAGTATTTTCTGACTTCTTTAGTCGTTTTATGACAGTAAACTGAATATGTTTGTGTTTTTGACATAAAAAAAAGACATGTGAGGACGTCACCTCGGGCTCCAGAAAACAGCGATCAACATTTTTCAACATTTTCTGGCATTTTATGGACCAAACCACTAATCGATTAATAGAGAAAATAATCAAGAGATTAATCAATAATGAATATAATCGTTAGTTGCAGCCTTAAAATGAAACAAACGACAGGTGTGAACGCACCCTCAGAGCCTTTTCCTCTTAGCGACAGGAGTTTCTCTCAGGGTCGTAAGAAAGTTTGATAAATTAGTGAATAAAACAAGAAGCTCAACATATATTGTTATGCTGAATTCTCTGACCCGGTGGCCTAAGAAACGTTGCGTGCCAAACAGTATTATAACCTAATGTTTGTAATATTAATGTTTAACATAATATTCGTCCTCCTAACTCCTCATCAGTGTCTTCAAAACGAAGTCCAGTGACTCTGATCAGTCCACAGATAAGCGTGTAGGAACTTTAGACTCATGAGTTTATACAAATATTGGTAATTTGTAAACACTGATACTAATTATTTCACAAAATAAAACAGCCTGAACAGCAGGTGTGAACACAAAGAGGTTTCACTTAGGGACAGTCAATAAATTACCATTTGTGTTTTGTTCAATACTTTCATTTTCTGACTCGTCGCACAACTTTTTTGATTGCAAATGTAGAATAAATTTATTTTTACACAAATACTTTCATTGAAAATAATTGTTTTTCATTGTTTTTCACCAGCTTCCATGACAAGTGACCCAGGGACTCCAAATCAATATCAAATTATATCACTACACTGGACAAATAGGACATACTTTTTTCCTGCACACACGTCTCCTCTGCTTACCTGCGCTTGGCGGCTCGCGAGTGTCCCAGATGAGAACACGCCCGTCATCAGATGAGCTGGCGAACACGTTGTCATTGACCGGGCTGACAGACAAACTGTAGACGGCGTCGATGTGCAGGAACACGTTCAGAGTTTCTCTTCTGCAGAAACAACAATCACGCAGATGTTAATTGTTTCGCTGGTGTAAATGTAAGCGCATTAGCCAACAATAGAGTATTATTTGTGTTATTTTACTCACCTCTCCACATCATGAAGAATCACCTGCTCATCGTTTCCTGAAACACAGCAGACAGACAAACTGAATCACAGAAGAAACAGATGCAGAGGATAAATCAGGGCTGAACAGTAACGGGTAACAGGTGGCCACTGACATCATTTTGCTTTATTCTTTTCTATATTTTACTTTTATTTACCAAGGAAGTTATTAAGAACATATTCTTCATTAAAATGGAGGCTTGGCAAAAGTCAAAAACAGTTATAACGACATTATAACATATAAAAAACAGGGACAGAAAACATTCAAACCACAGCAATGATTTGTGTTTGAGGAACAGCAGCATTGAGGGTTAACTGATTAGATTTGATTTATTTCAAACATTTAAAATAATAAAATATATAAACAAGACAGAAACAAACAATAATAACGAACAGACTTACAATGAGAAACATTTGATGTCCAAAAAGGAGCAGGAAGAAGCAACATGCTTGTCTAGCCCCGCCCCCAATCAATACTAAACCATCAATAATCAATCTATTACATTAATCCACCCTCCTCCCCATTGATCAACCCCACAATTACATCACAGGTGGGTCACATGAGATTTTAATAAAAGACTATGGAAGAACTTCTGGGGATTTTAAATCTAAAATGTGTTTATTGTTTTATTGATGCACTTATTCTGTCTCATTATGAAGAAGCCTCAAATGTCCCAGACTGTTTTCCTGATGAGCAGAAATAAAAACAATAAGATGGCCTGTTAACTTCGCCCTAAATACATTTATTTCTCATTTATATAGTGATTAAAATGTGTATGATTTCAATAACATGCGTCAAGTAAATACAAGGTGATGCAGCAGAAAATATTCACATTTAAGAAGCAGAAATCACAGAAATTTGACTTTTTCTCTCTGAAGAATTCCTCAAACTAATTAATCATTTATCAAAATAGCTGTCGATTAATTAAATAATCAATTAATTATCAATCAATCATTGCAGCTCTGGTCAAGATAGTATAAGGTGATGCGGAAATTGTGGTAAAAATGGCGAGGAACGTTCATTTATGCACAAATTAACTCTTCTCAAGTTTTATTGACAGGGCCTGTTATAAACCGGGTTGTGATGGTTTGTCATTTTTAAAAAGTTGGTCCCCAGAAAAAAGAAAGGTTAGAGAAACACAAACAAACAGTAATAAAACTTTCTTTTACACTTTTTTCTTATTAAGCTGATGTTGGCCTCTCACTGGATAGTGTCTTATTTAAACCAAATATATCAGACAAATTTTCAATTTCTGCAACCAAAAGCCGACGCCTGGTTACCGACCTGGCAACCACTTTTAAAAGTCAGCGTTGAGCCCTGTGAATAAATACTCTGCTCTCGTCTTCGACCTCAGTGTCGAGATGCAAAAACCAGCCCGACCTTCAGCTGTGTTTTAAAAGACACGGTTAGTTAATTATCTATCAACTAAATCTTTATACGGCATCATCCATATTTTATCCTCTTGACTAATTTGCATGGCAGACTGTAAGTGGTCAGTAAGCAGGACTCACCACAGGCCTCCAAGAACGACATAATTCAGCAACTCCAGCATCTTAAAATTTTTATTTTTCCATCCATAATTCATACACAACGCTATTAATGTGCAACGAAGTGACTAAAACATTTCTGCAACCACTTAAACGCACATAAAAAATATCAAAATATTATACATTATATATTTTGCTTTCTGATGAAGTAATGCTTCTTTCTGTCATATAGTTATGTTCACATTTCTTTTCACTGCTTGACACTTTTAGCGTCTTCAGCGTCAGTGTTGTTACGTTTATCATGTTCTGTGGTTTGATTTTAAGTTAATTCACTTTGCTGCATCATAAACAGCCTCCTCGAGTGGATCAAAGTTGTCTCATTTTATCAGATCCACCTTTTCATCTGTACACGCGCCAGAGTGACAAGCTACAAGAACACAAGAGGAAAGAAGAATCGCTTTCGTTGCAGAGATCAGAAGTCGTTTTTCTCGCTCTTACCACCAGAGAAGACCTTCTTGTTGGTGCTGTCGAAGGCGAGGCAGAAGATGTTGGACAGATGTTCGCCTTTCAGTTTCACGGGTTTGGATCGAGCGTGGATGGCTTTCTCCATGTGCCACAGGAGCACCCGGCGGTCGTCTCCTCCTGAGGACACGACAAGACGGATTAACACCACCAACGCAGAGTAATAATGCACAGAATCGTCCAGAGCAGCAGTTTCCAAAGTCGAGACCCTTTAAAGTCTACTTACAACCCCGTGAAAGATTTAGAGCTCTAATGGTTCGTTCGTTAATCACTTCAAGCAGCTACAAGGAACTTTCCCCATTTTGTGTTGATTTTGGAGGCTCCTGTGGACGAAAGCGGTAGTTTTTCCACCAACGTAAACCACAAAATATGTCAAAAATAAAATCTAAAGAAAAACCTCCTCCTCCCTTTCTTTTTCAACTGGCAAAAGTAACTTCGTCAGGGAAAACGTAAACACGGGCTCCTCCGGTCTGAATGAAATAAATAGTCTCTCCTGAATTCAAGGAGAATCCGACACAGCAGCAAACATTAAGAGCGACTACACAGAAACAGA
>JAJHUR010115225.1:6058-26607 GCA_027495735.1 Lutjanus campechanus | reverse complement strand
GAATCAGCCGCTCCAGTGTTTTCATGATGTGTGAAGTAAGGGCCACCGGTCTATAGTCATTTAGTTCAGCTGAACATTTTCTTTTTGGTACCGGGACAATACAAGATGTTTTCTTCCACATAGCCGGTACCCGCCCCAGCTAGGCCACCATTATAAAAGAAACATCTATAAAACTGTTGACAGGACACGTCAAACTGCAAACAAGGTCAGTTATGACTCTTTCTGTTATGAAATTTTGATCGATGGAGGTTTTATATAAATCAGAGAGATCTCAACAATGTAAAGTCTATGGGCCAAGTGGGAACTTGTGTGTAGGAAGAAATGGTGAAACACTACTCTGCATATTCAGTGGGCCTTATAAACCAGAAGCTAGAGAACTTTTGCGGCTCATGCTCCAGGTGAGCAACTCTCATTGGACTAAATGGGCGCCATCTTTGCATTCACTGTCTGGTTCATTATAATATATCTATGGGATTATTTAGCTAGTTAGCTAGTGTTTTGTGTTATTCAACATAGACACACAAGTATAGGAAACAGGAAAGGAGAAAGTTAACAGAGGTTCTGCGAACAGGGGCTGAACTTAAGAAGGGTCAATTAAGCTAGTTTTACTTCAGTAAAAAAGAGAAACTTGAACTCAGAAGGTGTACAGTTGCATTTTTCTGTTTTATATGGAAAGTAGTGGCAAGCATATTTCCTTAATTTATTTGGTTTATATGCTAAAAATGCTACCAGAGCTTGTGGAAGGTAGCAAACTCACTGCTGGCGCACGTCTCCCAAATGGTCGGAGGATTTAACATATTGCCCAAAGTAAAGTCACATACACCGGGATGACACTATTACTGTTGGTAAGATAGTTTAAATGTCTTTCAGCTACTTCAGCTATAACTTGAACACTGGTTGAAAAAAGGATGTATGAGGAAGTGGATCAATCTCTAAATGAGACCCCAGAGGAGCTCTGAGTGATCATTGTCCTTCTCCTATATTAAACTTATATTAAAGTCTTTATTACTCTATATTATCCAGAGAGAGAAGTTAGTCTTTAAGCCCTGGAAGGCACTTGGCCTCGATGACTCTTCAGTGTGGTTTCTTAAGCGTGTGCTAACCAGCTGAAAGGGATAAACAAACTAAAACCTATGCACAGCTTTTAAATAATTGATTTTGCTGCACCTTCTCAAGAAACCCATAAACCTCAATGGTATCCTCATTCACATGATCAAAGCACTCTTAAACAAACATCCACATCCATCATAAAACAAAGTTTTGCTGATTGGATGGTTTTACCTCCAGGACTGATTTGTATCATGCTTTATCACCTCTGGTTTGTGCAGTCTACGCAAAAGAATTAAAAATGCAAAACCTGACCTGCGATGAATGAAAGCATCTCAGACAAGGAGACAACAATCAGGCTGTTCAAACAGACAGGACGGTATATCTGTCGAGAGCAACCTGCTTAGTTTTGTCCACGTTTATTCAGCACAGGTTGAGTTTTTCAATTAACACTGATTTTATTTGTACAAAAGCAAACCAATTAATATTTCCCTCAGAAATCTCAGTTGGTTTGGCGTCAGTATGGCTGTACTACAAAGTGTCTATGTTAGTCTGGCAGACAGCATTCAAATATTGATATTCAATATTTGTCCATGCTTTAGAAACCTGAGCACACAAATTGCAGAAACCAGTTATAGCCAGAATTCTTAAAACTGCTGGGAAAATATCAAACAGACAGACAAGACAGCTGTCAGACTTACACAATGTAACCATATACAAGAGGCCTCTATCACAGGTAGTGAGTGACAGTTGTCATTTTATCCATAAGGACACACAGTAAGAGATACTTTATCCCTACAGCAGTCAATCATCTGAGTAAAAACAGGTTACCTTAATCTTGTGTCTAACAGTTTAGGAGTGTGTGTATGTGGGCGGATGTCTTCTGTCACCGTATTGTGTTAAGCTCAGTTTTCATGCCAATACTGTGATGAACCTTAGTGTCCCTGGAGTGAGACTGAGCACAAATTTCCAGTCAGAATAAGACTGAAGTTGTATTATTTCCTACAGTGCAGTGTTTTTGTACATGTACATGCAATATTTTTAAGCACAAAGACCCTTATGGTGACCTCTGCAGCTGTGATCAACTTTGGTAAGATGAAAATAAAAAGGGAGTTGAGAGTACTCCTTCCAGTATTTTCTTGATGTGTGTTGTTGTTGTTAGTCTCATAAATCGAATTAGTCGATCACATTCTGAGAGAATTCTGACCTTCTTCACCACGAGAATGATATCACCCAAGGATGCTGCACACTCATTATTCTGGGTCATTCAAAACAAGTCATATTATCAGAAACTGGTAAACAATGCTGTGGCGCATACAAGCACCAAGTGCCAAAACTGCCGTTCCTCGGATTGCAGATATGGGGACTCGAGTTTGCGACTTTTGGGCTCGCGAGCATTCTTATTTTTTATTTTTTTGGCGCTTTAACATTAAGTAAATGATGAGCTAAACGTCATCACCACCTTTATTATCATGCGTAGCCATGACTGATGACTGCTGCAGTGAGCACACCTGCAGCTGCTGTGTCATTTGTCAGAACCTTTGGCTATAATAACTTCACACAAGGCCAAACAAAAGAGTCGCCCAATGCAACGTATGTGGGGATAAAAGATGCTTGATCAGTCACATCAAACTTTATCAGGCACCTGAAAACACACCTGGATGGTGGGTCACTTAATATGCAAATTAATGGAAAAGCTAATGTTGGCACATGTGGGTGGTTAGCAAACGTGTTTGGCTCAGTACGATCAGCTATCAAACATCAGCCTGCTTGCTTGATTAGACTTGCATTCACTGAATATTTTGCAAAGTTGAGTGAGTGTTTGCATAATTAAGGCTATGCCCACTTTGAGTGACAGGTTGGTACAATCACATATGGCTAGCCGCTAGGGTAGTCACTGCCTCAGCTCTGCTCACGCTCCAACTCTCTGGCCGTTTTTAGATTAGCCTGGAGTTAGTCGAGTCAGGCGCTGCCAGACAGCGACAGCCAGAGCCACCACACTGTGAGCTTCACAATGGCTCTTCAGAAACATATGGGTGACGTCACAGTCCTCTGCCCTCTATTTATCATACAGTCTATGGACTGTCTCACTCGCTTCTTCACACAGTATAGGTGACAGCAGGTTACAACATCTATCATTTAATAGCCAAGGTTACAGTGCTGACAAAACTCTGCCATTGTCCCTAGATAATATTGTAAGTGCATTTGTGTTTCATTTCTGCTGTGAGTCAAATCAATAGAGAAACAGTACAAAAGGTAAGCTCTGGGTTCTCCCTCTGTGTCTTCACTTTCCTCAGTACCTACAAGAGCTAGCAAGAACCTTTCACAGGCAAAAACCTTCACCTTTAGTTCACATTGTTTCGTCTTACCTTGCCGCTCTATTTAACTGTAAATGTATCTCTTCCTCGAATGAGTAGTAGTAGTGTCTTACAACACAAGCACAGGAAAACAAACATTATGCTGCACTGTGTAATAAAGAGATTTACTGTGGTCTATAGCCCTGAACATTATGGCAAAATAACTCATCTGTGTTAACCACATGCTTATTGTCAATGGACCTTTGAGTCACTGCCGCCGTGTTAACATTTGATGCCGGCTGGTAATTTTTTTTCAATAAAAGAACAAAAATTTGCACACCCGTGGGTAGACAGGGGCGTATGAGAAGAGTTGACAATAAAAAGCAGAAAGAATATCACGCTTTCAAATTCAAGATTTTATTAACAACATGGTGCAACAACCTTCATCAGTCTTCATCACTGAGATCACTGAATTGAATATCAGTTTGTAGTGTGACCTGTTTGGTCCACATGGATTACTCTACCTATTTAAATGGTCTCTCCCTGTGTTTTGTAAAATGAACCTGATGAAGGTCATTGCAATGAAACGTTGTTAATAAAATTTGGAATCTGCAAGTGATGAAGACAATGTGCAGGAGTCTTTTTGTTTTTGTTTTTTAAACTATATAGTGGGGTTAAGTGAAGTCTACTGAATTGGCATGTGACGATGTGCTTCACAATAAAAGCCTTGCAATAACAAAATGAATGGGGGCTTTTATTGTGAGGAATTTATTGGAAATAAAATTTTCCAATCCATAGTTTTACAGACGCTCAACTTAAGACAAGTGTCCTTCAAGCAGGTGCAAACTCTGCTGTGAGTCAAGCCAAGCAACGTGCATGTGTGTTTGTGTGTGTGTGTGTGTGTGTGTGTGTGTGTGTGTGTGTGCATGGATAGAAAAGAAGCAGAAGAGTCACAGACATTACAGATGACATATATCTGTGACTACTGCAGAGTCACTTGGCACAGGAGAAAATGCTGATTGTACTCTTTCCCACTGAAGACAAAAGCCAGAGGTTAGCGGGTTTTTTGCCCAGTGTAAAAGGGGCTTCACAGCCGCCCACATTTAAGAAACAATACCACCGGTGTAACTCAATGTCTTGGGTTCACCAAACAGTAGATTTAAGAGGGAAAAATAACACTAAACAGGACATGGAGACAATATGCAATGACCAGCAGCAACAGCTTTGTTTTGTCTTTTCTTTCCTACACGTCAAAAACAGAAATTCGCCAACAACTCAGATACAGAAGGCCTTTAAATGCAAATGTTATGATGGCAGAGGGCTCAGTGGTTGATGCCTGTCAGCCACTGGCGATGGATGGTGGCACCGTCCATCGGCCAAACCCTCCCGCACAGCTCTGCACTGACACCTGTCTGTTCCTTTCTTGCTAATTTTTTCAAAATCATGCTCTATGTTCTCATAATTACACTCCCCGTTACAGTCCACTGCTGCTACTGTTCTGAACACTGTACTTACACGGTGTAATTATAGAAAATGTTTCAGCACAGTTATGACAGTACAGTATATATTTGGCTTTATTTTTCTGCCTCTGCCCATTTTGTTATCCTGCTGAAAAAAAGAGAAAAGATATTCAAGAACCTTTCAAACTGTCAGACCTTAGTGACCTCTGTCCATGCCAAACTGTTTATCTTGCATCTGCATCAACTTAACCTTGTCAGTCTCCAGCCTTATTACCAACACTGCTTATTCCATACATTACTAGTGCATGCAGATGGAGAGTGTTCAGCAAACTCAGTCAAGCATAACTAATCACTCTTGCAGATTGGTTCCTGGTTTTGACAGGTAGCTCTGGTGGCTTGAGTGTATGATTATGTGCATAAATATCAGTGTGTGCACAGGTTGCCATTGTCTTCGCTGGTTCTGGAAAAACAGACTCGGAGGCAAGGTCATGACATTAACCCTCATTTTTTCTACCTGCTGGACATGTGTTTAAAGTTTTGGAAAAACAATGCGAGAAGTATTTTGAAATAACTTTTTTTTTTTTCCCAGAGGCAAAATTGTACCCACCTCCATCCTCCATCTCTTTGTAGGAGGTTTACAAAGACATCTAGTGTTTTATGTATGAGAAGTAATCCAATAATTTTATTTCAGCTACAGCCCAATCATCCAGCAATAACTCATAATTCCCAGATATCCAGAGTGGAATAGTAGAAGAATTTTAACTAAAAGCATTTAATCTTTTTTTCTTCAGAGAATTGATTTGATTAGTCTCGCAGAGAAATTGTTGAGGGACTATTTCTGCAGACTATTTCTCCAGAGGTTTGTGTCAAACACCCAAACCCAGACACAGACAGAGTAGAGTTGTTGTCATGGATGCCTTTAGATACAAGATGCAGACTGTTGCTGTCTCATCTGAGGCAGAGAAGCTATTCCAAGGGGAGACATTAGTCTGCAACTCCGTTTTTCACTGCAGAGTGGCTCCTCTTACAGTAGTATGGCTCCAGCCTGACAATTCAATCCACTGTTCGTTTTCATGCACTGAGCCTGGCAGCAAAACCACATTTGAATGCATGGAGTGGTCTCAGCAGCCCTGACTGTAAATGAGGCCCAGACATTGTTGTACATCACATAAAGACCAATGGGAGAAAACTCACAGTTTTCAATTATTAAAAGGCACGGGGAATTTCTGAGGTCTCATACTTTCTGTATGTGGGTGTATCCACTTATAAGAGAGCTTGGTCTGCCAAGAATTTGTCAAAAAGGCATTGTGTCTTTACTGCTTTTAAAGGGATAGTTCAGATTATTTGAAGTGGTGATGTATGAGGTACTTATTGATAGTCAGTGTGCTACCAACAGTAGCACACTGACTATCACACACACACTTTGGAGAAGCAGAGAGGAATACCAGCATCAAAGCTACAATAAGCAAGGAACTGTTGTGGACAGCAAAATGTATCATAGCCACCTAAAAAAAATCGAAAAAATCAATATCAGTTTAAGCGTACGCTATATTTAGAGTGCTGTCACTGCTTTACCTTGCCATCAGACAGCATTTTCTGACAAGAAACCACCGTCTGTGAGCCAAATATCACTCTCTCCAAACAAAACCAGACTTCTAAAGGAACTAGAATAACTGCCTTGCGGTTGTACGCCTCAGCCAAACACTCAAGTTGCAGTTTACATCCCATGTCTGTCCAGACTCATATAAAATGTGTAGTCAAGATTATGAGGGACTTTCATAAAAAGGTATGAGGTGTGTTTTTTGGCAAAATGAAAGTTATCACTATACGAGTATGATTCCAGTGAATCATTTCCAGCAAGAGACGTGCTGTCTTCACTCAGAGACTATTTTTACAGAGGAGTACAGAGGACGGATGGGGAGCTGAACATCATGATGTCACTGTGAAACTGACCTTTGACCTTTTGGATGTAAAAAGCCATCACCTCATCATTTTATACTGGTAGATATGTGTGCGAAATTTTGTCATACTTCGTTTATGAATTCAAAAACATGTTCTGTGAGGTCACGGTGACCTTTGACCACCAAAATCTAATCAGGTCATCCTAGACTCCAAGTGGATATTTGTTTCAGATGGAATGAAATTTCCTCCAGGTGTTCCTGTAATATTAAGTTCACAAGAAGAGGAGGCATTCGTGAGATACTGTGGTCGGAAGATTGGGATGGATGGGCATACAGATGGATGGTTTAGGCACAGAGGGACAGAAGGACAACCCGAAAAAATAATGCTTCTGGCCACAGCTGTCACATAAAAACAGTAATTTTACCAGAGTTGCTGGACTACCTCTGCCTCGATCTGTTAGTTTGTATTACTGTGTGACTTCAGTGTTTTAGAAGGTTAGTTAACATTTGCTAAAGTAACTCTGTTATAACACAACAAACAGGTTGAGAAAGCAGGAGACCAGCAACTCCTGTGTTCTGCAAAGTAAAATCATTGTTTTTCCTTAGGGATGTCCATGAATGTTCTCATTCGTCCAGGTCATTGTAATCTCAGGAAAGATTAAAATCCCTAAGGTTTTCCTTAGGGAGTTTGGTTGGTTTGGAGAAAGGAATATTTGACTTACATAATGTTGTTTTTCTGTAAGAAAAGTCTGTCTGGTGGCAAGGTAAAGTGGTTAGAATATTCTTAATATAATATTGTGTACTATTTTTTTTAGGTGGGACTTTTTTAAAGGTGGCTAAAATGTGTTTTGCTGCTGACCCTGTCCACAGAAGTACACTGCTTAGCTTCTCTAAAGTGGGAGCATGCCAACCAACATCTACCATAGTCAATACACTGACTAACAGTAAGCACCTCACAACCCCACTTAAAATAATCCAAACTATCCCTTTTAAGTTGCAAGTCAAATTGTCATGTTCCAATTTCTTACACTGAGAAAGTATACTCCTTTGAACATTGTACCGTCCTTGCTTTCCCTCAGTGTAATGAACTCAAAAAATGGGAATAAATCTTTTCTTGAACAGACACAAGCTCCCCCAGTGTCCTAATATCACAGAGATAATCTGTGAGTGAATTTGACCCAGTAGTCGGTCTATCTGCTGCAAAATATTTTCTTACAATATGAGAGGACCTTTTCATTTCCGGAATTCTATTTTCCTCTTCTTCTTTCCTTTACCAGACTTCAATATGTTATCCAGCAACAGTCAATGCTCTGTGAGGCTTCCATCTTCACTTCGCACGGATGGAAGGATATAAAATAGATAAATAAAGGAGCTTCTAGCATCATTACACTCTCCCTGCATCATTTATGCACTACTATAGGTAGAGGCAACAAGTTCTTTGAACGCCTTGAAGGTAATCGACACAGTGCAGGTTAGTGTTTGTCAGCTGACAATACAGAGCTGCCTTAAAGCTGGTTAGTCACATGGAACTGTGATTAAGCAGTGATTTTCTTCTTGTCCATGATTACAGCTGATCTGCAGTATTGAGCAAACCGATCGTTTTCCACAGTTTGAAGCATGGCTGCCTTATGTGATTACTACCCAGCTGTAAAAATTATTCAACCGGGGTGTTTCAACACCTGTCTTCAAAAAAATGTCTTACATTTTCATAACACCTCCTCAAATACACATTATTTCTTGCCAGCTCAAGCTACTTCCTATCAGAATAATGCCAATTTACTGTAAGTAACATATGAATTTTAAACGGATTCAGTGTGGCACCAAACCGCACATGACAAATCCAGTTTTCTTATTTATCACTCTTGCAGTGTAAATGACACATGACATGACACACCAAGCTGACTTAAACACACTGCAAACACAGTTCACAGCTAGCTGACATGCCAACACGCACACATCCTGTTCCTGCTTGAGAGAAAATGATGCAGACGTTTTTTAAAAAGGCAAAAAAGCAGCTTGTATTTGTACAAAGAACACCAAAATAAACCAGCCAACCAATCTTCATAATATGGCAAATCTAATTTAACAGGAAAATTAAAAAAAAAAGAAAAAAAGCAATCAAAAGTAAATGTAAAATTTAGCCTTGATTTACTTTAAAGTGACACTGTCAGCCAACCATGCTTCTGGGTGAAGCATAGAAAAGGCAGAGACTACAAATAAAAAGAAACTGCACTAAATGAAATGACTGACTCACTAGATTGAACAGCTCGCTTTTTCACCAACTGCCTCTGAAATATTCAACACGCTGAATTGCTGTGAAAAGGCCTTGTGAACAGTTCTTGACACCCTGAAAAAACTACAGAAATACCACCAACGGCTGAGTGTGTCTTGGTGTGTCAGGGTCATGGATGTACGAAGAAAACTGGAGCCCTTTTCCCAGAGCCTCCTTAGTCTACGTGTGCTGTAAGTGGTACTTTAACAGCTCCCTTTAGCTTGTGGGCTGTTTCTCATCTTCTTAGCAAAGGTACATAAGAGCGGTCTGAACCACTCGTACGCTATACCTTAGCGATGCGCTCCGTTCATCCTGTCAGTTTTAGGCTAGGCCAGCATTAACCTTTTCAAATGGATGGTTGATGTATAGTGCACATCTACCCTTAGTTAGTTTAAAAATAACTTCATGAAAATGAATCATGACGACAACATTTTTGTGGGAAAGTTGTTATTTCACGTATCTATTCTTATCATGATGGTATCCTATTAAAATATAGGACAGATCCACAATACTAATCCAATTTTTGTAAAAAGAAGGGGAAAAAGGAAGTGCGAGAGGAAGTTCCTTGGCAAAGGTATTGCTTAGAAACCTTTGTAGTTACTCAATACCCCAGCCCTGAGGTTTACAAGGGGGTGCCCCTCTTCCATCCTACGAAAGTAGCTCACTGGTAGCATATACGTCATAAAGGTTTTCAGGCCTCCTGCATTCCTGCATTGTCAGGCCCATACAGCACACACACTAGAATCCTTCTCCAGCTAAATGGGTCGAGGCCATGCATGTTGGTGACTTCCTCTGGCTCTGCTGGTGACTTCCTGCCAGCTTCATGCATGAAATATATTACTGATATGGCTTTTTCAATGTTTTGGAATTTTACTAGAACAAAGGAATCAAATTCGAACTATTACAAAGAGCAATTTTGGTGTGTTTGCTCTCTTGCTCATAATTTTTCAGCCTTTCCTTTTCTAATAGTAAAAGTGGGAGGGATGGGTGCATTAATTCTGGGGGGTCGATACTTCGATACTCACAAGCTCCTAATTTGGTATATATTTCTTTAAAGCTACAGGTTATATAACAGTTTCAGTTTATTACTGATGACTCTATATGACCTACATAAGTTCAGGAGATGATCAGCGAGAAGATTAGCTATTTCTATATAGTTATACTTAACTACTGGATCGGATTCTCTGTCAAATCAGATAAAACAAGCCTGTGTTTACAATTCCCACGCAAAGTTACACTGTGTAGTATGTTGACCAGTTAAAAAGAAGCACTTTTATTTAGATAAATTTATTTATCTATTTTTTTTTTTTTTAAAGATTTTTTGGGACTCTTTGCCTTTATTTGATAGGGACAGCTGAAGAGAAGATGGTAGAGGGACTAGAGTGAAGGGACGACACACTGCAAAGGGTCACAGGCTAGAATCAAACCAGTAGCCACTGCAGAGGACTGACAGCTTCAGTACATGAGGCGCATGCTCAACTAACTGAGCAACAGAGGCATGCTTCCTCCTTATGTTATATTGTGTGGTTACTACAGTGGAAACACTACCACTTTTGTCCACAGGGGCCTCCAAAATCAACAAAATAAAAGGTTCCTTGCAGTAGCTTTAAATATATATATATAAATATAAAGGTTATATAAATACAAAACATGGGTGGCTGCATCAATTCCCAACATTTCAGTACTTTTGTATAATATTTTTGCCAACAAATAGCCCTGACACATTTAACTGGCCCATGTCACATGTGGAAGCCAATCAGACATGAGAACTGAGGCACATCTGCAGAGAGTCACATCACATCCAACTTGTAAGACAGTGGCACAAAGGAAACACCGTGTGGTGTGGCGCTACTTTTCACCTGGAGATAAAAATACAGCTGCATGCCCAGCAACACAAGTAACCACCTCAAACATTTAAACACAAGCAGAAAGTTATAAGTAGGCTGAACAAAAACAAGAAAATGACATTTAGTCATAGTATTTTAAATATATCTATTAGCACAAATATTTTTATTTAATTTGACACACATTTGCTTATGTAATTCATTTCTTATTCACGGTCTGTATGTATGATCTTTTTTTCCCCCAAAAGAACCATTAATTGAAAAATCACATACAGTACATTTAAGAAATTATCAGTACTAGTATGAATAAAATGTGAACAAAAAGTATCTGTATCATATTGAAAAGAAAAAGTTAGACATTGCCCATCCCTAAAATATGTCCACTACAGCTCAGCACCGTTTCTGGGGCTCAGTTGTGGCATACTCTGGAGAGGATTAGGATTACAGTTTGGAAGTAAAAATTACTCTAGGTCCTCACAAATATTGTAATACTAGCTTGTGTGTGTGCCTGTGTATTTATGGGAAATCTATAAAAGCAAAGCATGGGACTCTGGAGAAACCTGATTAGGTTTGAGTTGAGCTCAGAAATCACGATTAATTTGGGAGATGCTCCGGCTCTCTACCATTACCTGAGGCAGAGCCATTTAGTTAAGAAATGGCTGCTCGGCCCCGCCGCGCGCACGGTCAATCTAAACTGAGCTGATACAGGCTTTCTATTGGTCGCTGGTGCACCGCAGAAGTGAGGTTCTGGTATGTGAAGTAATTAACATCCGTAGCTGTATCCTGGGAAACATTCCTCATCGTCATGGTCTCTGAATGCAGGTTACACGCTTGTAGCTAAATAGAACATTACTCTGGATTTAGTGACAAGAGAATTCATTCTATGGACATTTTCTCTTTTAAGAAATCAATAATTTGCTCGATTGTAGTCTGAGGTTATATGTTTTAAAAAGTTAAGTCATTAGGGACTAATGGGTATTCATGCCTCTCTGCTAGTGATTCATTAGCCAAACCCATCTGAGAGCTCTGTGTGTGTGCGTACGCCTGCATGCATTCACATACTGGTACGCTTTGGCGTGCAGTGACATATTTACATTATCCCATCTCTCTACGGGAATTGGGTTTGAGAGAGACATGCTCTTTTGTACTTGAACACAAGCTCCAATGGGACTTGTGCTTTTAGCAATTCTCTCTTATCTTCTTTTACCCTTTGTGATGGCACGCCGGGGTGACATTTTCATTTGCTAAACTTACCCAAGTAGTACAAGGATGCAGCTCAGGTGTTTTACAACAGGACGGATCCATAAAAAGGGTTAGAGATAACTGTGAAAAAGGTGACATTGTATTATTTATTTGATCAAGTTACACTCCTGAGCACCTCCATTTAATGACAGCTACGCCTCAGTCATAGTTCACTAATGGAGAACTAAAATCTAATGTCTCAACGACTTAGGGCCAAGGACAGTTTACCTTTAGAGTGGTCTGTCTTAAATAAGTGTGTTGCTATTGTAGTAGAAATATTTTCTTTGTAAAAAATGCTTGGAAACTCATTTTCTACCACGGTTTATTCATGATATATCCTTTGATTATTTGTGGGCTTAGGCAGACATTAGTTTTCAGCTGTGTGTCCATATATCCCTAGCCTTAAAATTAAGCTCGATAAGCCAGCCTTTACTCCAAAGATTCATGATTTTCAAAATCAATCTGTTCAACTTCGCCCATGGGTATAAAATCTAGTTATGGATGGATGAGAGATAGCCATGGATGTGATTCAGGGGGATATTTGGCCAATCCCAAGACTCCCTTTCTATTTTTTTTATTTTATTTTTCTTACAAACACGAACAAAACACCCATCTCCCGCCGACAGCTCACAATATGATGTCCCACAGGCCATATCATCATAGTCTTTGCATTGTTTCGAATCAGTGCCAGCGTTATGCCCTGAAGGTTTCCATTCCAGAGTAATGTCCATTCAGCAGTATGTGATAAATCTCGGCTGGAAGATATTCCAGATGTGGCCTCCTTACATTCAGAAATGACAGATCATTACCATTAAGTACAGAGCTAATCCTTTCATATGGAAATGTATTAAAAATCTGGGTAGCAGAAGGGATACCTCCATCCATTTTAGTGGAATACATTTCCCTGCCAGAAGCAATAATTTATCAAGCAATTAATATTTCAGACAGGGAACTGACACATCTTTACAATATAAAGTCAGCAAGAAAAAGTCAGAGACCTTTCTCAATCTTGATTAGAAAATACTTCTGGCTTCAGTACCAAAACCACATACCTACACTGCCAAAAAACATTAAAGTAGTTTTCTTTGGTTCCTGCCACATTTACACGCAAAGGAGAACAACTGTGATTCAATTTGTTCTGGTTAATGGGAGTTACATGTAGCCGTAGTCTGTGAAGAATTTCAAATTTCTTGCTGGTTTCCCTTAATCTATAGCAAGTCAGGACTGTCCTGGAAACTTGGACAGCACAACATCACTGGATTTGATTGCCCATAGTGTTAGATCGAGATTGTGTATTCCAGCAAACACAATTGGTCTTTTTTTTGGGGTGGGAAAGTCAAGGAAGGTTCTTGTCCATTTTGTGCCACAGGTGCCTCTCGGTTATTTGACATAAACAGAAAAAAAAAAATCTATCTGCTGAAGAATTGCACTTGAGATGCTATTTTTTGTCAAAATAACATGAAGAAATTGGGGGGAAACGGAAAGAAAATGTGGGTTTGAATGTCCCCACATTGCATAAAGATTTCATCTGCCGTCATGCTTTTGGTTTATGAAACAGGAAGATTGTTTAGATCCTCTAGTGCTTCTGTTTCACAAAAGAAAACAAAAACATGCGGTGATGGATGCTGCTTTCAGCCATTACACCAAAGACACTGAGACAGCCTCCCCGAGGATCTGAAAGGAGCGGAACATATTGATATATTTAAACGTAAATTAAAAACCCATCTATTTAGTCTGGCGTTCATGCAGTACTTGATAATATTGTTTAGTAAAATTATCATGATTATATTTAGAACCATAATTATTAACGATTTTATTCTATTTTTTTTCATCAGCATTTTATTGCTCGCATTAGTCAGTCCCTCCAGGATTTCACAGGAGTTTTTGTTTGGATTGTTGTGGCCTAAAATGCCCGATTTCACAGCAGCTTTTCTGAAAATTTGTGATGCATGTTGCAATGTTTTTCAGGCATTAAAAAAAATTATTTGTAAAACTGATTAAAAATCTAAGGCAACTTGCTCCAGGGACAATAAAACCACACTCTGTTCCGAGGGTATGGTTGTTCTAAGTAACCTTACCAAAAAGGCTCAGTATTGCAAAAATTCTAACAAAATATGCTTTATATTTTGTTTTTTTTCTGGTTTTGGAGCTCAAGCTCAGTCAAAACAGCAAACACAAATTTATAAAGTATAAAAGCACACAGAGCACTGATAAATATCAATACCAATGACAAACTTTGTTCTCTTTTCAGCATCCATGACTAAATCAAATAATAATAATAAAAATGCAAACAAAAAAGCAAATAAACAGTCGGTCCATTGAGACGTACATGTACTGCCGACTGCTATGATTGTAGGAACTCATGGGAAGCTAGGATGATCAAAATTTGTGGAGAAGTTGTGGTGATTGGACAAAATTGCAAGGTTGTGCAGAATTCACAGATTTGCTGAATTTGTGTTAATTAACATCACAACTGCTGGAGGGATTGATTACTCTCTTAATCCATTTTTAACATTCTACGTTTTGTCAGTCGCTCGCAAAGCACTTTGAATCGCATTTCATTTGTTTGAAAGGCGCTGCATAAAAAAAAAGTTTGATTGACTACACAAAGTTAAATCTCCAATTTAAATGACTGATCCTGATGAAGTGAAATTAGTCTCCATCATGATTTTATTTTTGTAGAGATGATGAATTTTACAAAATGTAACACTGCTTTGCACATGCTAGTCGTGCTAGTAGACAATATAACTGCAGTGAATGTTAGCGGCTTCATTAATTGCAAGATTGGTCTTAACAATTCACAGCACCTCCACCGCATACAACAAAGTGTCAAATTTCACCGACTTCAGTGGCTTTCATGTCAGGGATGATAACAAGATCTCTTATTTCCTGCCGAATGGAGCTGTTTGTTTTTAACCGGTTCAGAATTCTTCAAAGGGATTGCAGAGAGACTCTTTAACATCCTCATTAGGTTGATCTCTCTTGGCAAAGAAAACACAGAATGTGACAGAGGAGAAATGGAGAAGAATAAAGTTGAATGAGGAGGAGCAGAAGTGTGTGTGTGTGTGTGTGTGTGTGTGTGTGTGTGCGTGTGAGTGTGTGGTAGGTGGGTTGGGAATCTGGAGTGAGATGAAGTGAGATGGAGTGAGATGGTGAGAGCAAGAAAAGTTGTGGAGCGGCGAATTTGCAGTAAGCTAATGAGCGTACCAAGGGGCACATTAGTTATTTATTTCCTGAGCTTGTTTCGTTAAGAGAAGGGCACAGCAATTAGCTTTGAGGAGATGACATCCCTAAGCGCCCTTGTGCTTGGCTGCGAGGCAGCACAAGAGGCCTGTCTGAAATGCTAAACAACCTGTAGGGCCTGCTGAGACGGGGGGGATGGGGAAATAGCGTCACGCGTGTGACCCGGCATGACATCTCTGAAGCAGCGTGGCCAGCTGGAGCTACATTATGTGGGAGTGAGAGAAAGCGATAGTGGCTGGCTTGAAATCCACCGTACCTCAAAAAGAGAAAGGTTATGCGGACTGATGGCTTAGAGGATGTAGCTCTGCATATGAAACAGGGTCTGACTTTTTTCCCTCTTTTCCTCAACTGAAGAATATTTTAAGCATAACTTCACCCCCCAGGTCTCCACCCACTGCATCATTTCGTAAAATGCTAAAAAAGTGGCGAGGGACTGAGGTGGGGGGTGGGGTGGGGCTGCACATGGCAATCAATGTAGGGGGCGTGGCCTCGTGGATACACAGTATGTGAGGTGAGATATGTGAGGTGAGACTGGCAGACTGTGTCCATGATGGAAACACAAAGAGTCCACTGGAGCTTTGACAGTCACTATAAAGCACACATTCTGTGTGGTAGGTTACCTGTGTTGTACCTAAGCTAACTGTTAACGGCTCTAAGAGGCTCAGAGCGAGGCTCAGAGCGAGGCTCTCCGGTGTCTGTATGTCTGCTGGGATATTCAAGAAAGCGCAGCTGGATTTGTGTGTCGAATATCAAACTTTAAACTAACTTCACCGTCGTGCTGTTTATCATGGGATCATCAATTGTAGGAAATAATGCAGTCTGGAGGAGCTTCAACATCTGTCACAAGTGCCCAAATTAAAAAATACTAAACAGAGGGTAACCAAAAAACAATGTAAAGTCCTATGAATGATGAGTCCCGATTAGCATAGATTTGGAAATGAGCAGTGTTTCACAGATTACTCAGGAGCAGAGGCTGGGGGACACCCAACAGATGGCAGCCAGACACTGTTTTAGCCCCCCCCCCAAACCATTGGACGAGCGGGGAGCTGGTTGGTTGGTGACAAAACCTGCTACCATATACGCCAACTGCCACCAAATCCGCCAACTGCAAAATTCAATTGCAATATCTGGGTTACTATGCATATTTATAACACAATATGTAGAATTCAAATACTTTGTACTAAAATGTCAAGATTTTTGATATGAATCAATAAACATCAACACTAAATGCCTGTATGCATTGGCTTAATCAGGGCTTTTGTTATTCTTTAAATGAATCTCAGTTCTGTTCAAAAACACTATCATGTTTTCTATTATCCCGAGTCAACTGTTTGGAATTTGATTTTATTAGAAATGAAGTGTACGATGAGCACTGCCTTTTTGGATTGTAATTTCTGGCTCAGGAAAAAATGAATATTGCAATCAATAATGTGTCATTTAGGGAAAAAGATGAGGCCTGAGGAATGAAAGTAATAGAGCCTGAGCTGCAATGCGTCCCATTTTCAAGCAAACCCTTACAGACACAGAGCCCGAACCCGGTGCACACATGCATGCAATTCCCCCTAAATGCATTGTCATTAAGTCAGCCTTATGAATCTCATTAATGAATACCCACCTGACTACTGTGCAAAAATTACATTTTGAAAAATACCATGTGATGGTATTTTTCGAACGGGAACACATTCAGTGCACCTGCTGATATACATAGAATAAGCCAACATTAAAAAAAGATCAAAGTGAAAACACCTCTTGTCTCCTACACCAGAAATTCCTATTTGTGCGCCTTCATTAAAGGAGGCAATGTGCTCCAAACAGGAGAGGATGGAGCCTCGTTTGAAATGTCAGCCTTCTAAGATATTAATTGGAGCTGAGGCCCTCCAATCAAGGGAACAAAACAGTGTGTCCACAGAGGTGAGTGGTAATGAGCTGCGCTTTGTATGTGGGGGAAGTTTGGCTGATTGAAATTACACAGCAGTGTCTGACCAGACCGTAAACATAGTCATTTAGTCTATAATAAGTGCAGCATCCCCCTCGTTTTCTCCACTGTGTGATTTCAAGATAGTTACAGTGTTTTAATATTAACACCACCCCTCCCAGTACAGTTGGCATGTATATGGAATTATATTGGTTTGAATTGGTTTCTTTGACCCAATACATTTGTATAACAAACACATTGTCAGGAACAATAAAGTCCTGTTACCATAGTCACATTATATTTGCAGGCTTGGAGCAGCTCCTAAGTGGCCAATTTAGAAATACTTGCTGTGACAGACTCAACTAAATAACTTATAAGTGTTGTTCTAGCAGTAATTCATGAATATTTTTATCATTAAAACCAGCTGCCCAATCTGTGAAAAAGTTAACAGCGTTCAAGAGGTCTTAATGAAGACCAAACCACTACAGACCTATAAGTGACCACTGCTGGCGGTATGTGTCTGTAAATGATTAGCCTTGTGTTAGCTTTTAAAATGTCACTTCAGTATTGTGTGAGATTAAATCACCAAACAGTAGCACTGGAACCAAGAAGAAAACCAGATTAATACACAGGTGTTTGTGGCGGGCAATGTTGGACTGCGTTTGTGCCAAGTGGCAACCTCCTTGGCTGAAAAATGAAGCCAACGCGCAAGTACCAAAAACTGCAGTTCCTCAAAAGGGAAATCCACTGAGGCTGGCTCCAAAAGCAAGTCAGTGCCCATAGATTCTAACATTAACATGCCAAACTTTACCACGAGAATGAGCATCTTTACAGCCTGGTACAAAAAACAGTTTTGGTCTCAGTTTGGTCCTAAATTTTTTTTTCTGAGCATTTCCACCAAAAATTAACTGGTTCAAAACTTGAAAAGATGGTTCCCAGCTAAAACCAAAAGATAGCTGGTTTTACATGGGAACCAAAGTGGCCATATCATATTCTACTGGCTACACCCTCTCTACACCCTCTGTTGATGACGACCTTCTTATAACGGTTCCGCTCAAAACTGGTGAAAATGCAGGCTGGTTCACTAGATAGTACCAAGGTTCCAAGAATTTTGAATGGATCCAGTCAAAGAACCAGAACTCATGTGGTGGAAAAGGGCCCCTGAGATTCACAAAACCTATGGGTGAAGTCAGGGAGCCTCCGTCCACTATTTATTATATAGTCTGTGACTTGTGTGGGCTAATTTCATTTTTTTCATTCTTTTCTGACATTAAATTATTAGCTATAAACAAAAAGACTGTTTACTGAATGTCTGTGCTTTGACTGGCTGCTGTTGTTTCAAACAATCAGTGTGGAAATTGTGCAAAATTCTTTCCTCACTAAAAACCTAACCTACAATATGCATAACAGTCTAGTTTCAATGCTTTGTCCTTTTGATTGTGTGCCTTTTTATGTAGTGAAAAAAAGTACTTATGAAAACAGCATTCAGTTTAGAAAGGAAGGAAAGCCCTGCCTCATTACCAACTTATACCAAGCACTCAGCATGCAGCAGTGCCTGGAGGCAGCGGACTGCACTCACTGAAATTAAACAGCCTGAAACTAATTCGAATAATAACCTGGACAAAAAAGGTAAAATGCTCTTTGAATGTACAGACTTCTTTTGTTTACTTCTACTTACTTACTTCTATTTATGCTTATGTAAAATGATCAGTGTTCATGAAGCCTTTAAATTTGGCTACATGAAAGATGAGAGAATCACCTGAGGATAGTAGTACTACAAGGAGAAGATAATGTTCCTATATTTAGAGTGGGGAACCCTGCAACACACCCCTAATGCCCTGCTTTATGAAGCAATATAATAACAGAACAAACCCACAAAGGCATATTTTGACTTGCCGCAAGTAAAGAATGGTGACTGAATACTCTTTTGGACATCTGTAAGCAAGAAATGCATCAACTTTTTTTTTTATTTATTTATGACTGCACAAATTCTGTGAGGAAAAAACTGTTACAGACAAAACAAAATGTTACAGCCGCTATGCAATATGACAGAAAGTTCCAGCCACCCACTCAACCTAACAACTTCAGAACAGAGTGCAACAAAACGGAGGCGAGAAGAGAGAAAAAAATGTACTCACCAAACTTTCTGATTCGTAATTATCCAATAATAAGCCTAAGTTGTGACTTTTACTTAAAGGTAGAATAAGAATTTGTCACCTGCTGACTGCAAATGCACCACAAAGATGATTGTTGAGTCTCTTTCCCAGGATGTCAAAGACAGACATTTCGGGTTGGTGAAGCATCCAGAACATAGTAAAATAATGAGCACATAAGAATGAACAGGCGGAGGGGTGGGGCCTCTGCAGATGCAGGTGCTGCAACACTGCTGGCAGGCGTGGGTGACAATTGAGAGGGATCGTTTTTGTACGCGTCTATGCCTTTTTGTGTGTTTTGCCTTTAAGGACGTAAACTGTTTAAACAATATAGCGACTACCTACAATTTTATGTGAAACTACACCTCTGAATACAGGTTTTGCTCTGTAGTTGAGGAAAATATGCATGCGACAGATCCATTTTAAATGGTGTCATTTATTTTGGTCATCAGTGTGTTGAATGTTTTTGAACCTTTCTGATAATTTCCATATAAAACACTGCATGAAAAAAAATATTGGAATCATTATAATATGTTGGAATCATTCTTTGGGCAAGTATTCAAATACATTTTCAAAATGAACACTGCAGTCCAAATAGTGATTTGCAGCCACAGGTGGTATATTGAATGGGCTGAAACCCTGTTTAATACACATTCTTTGGCTGAAGCGACTTGCCCCCCCATCTGCACCCCACACCCACCCAAAGAATACTGCAGGAGCACAAGACATGCGAAAGGTTGTAATCTGACAATGACAATTTCAGGTGTTTATAACTATCAGTTGTCTGTCGATGCAAACCTAAGCCCGTTATCCTGAAAACAAAAGCCCACTGCTCCAAAAATACTCTCTCAGGAGTTAGAATCCAATGACTGCCTGCTAGACTCTATTAACATATTGCTCAATTTAACCGTTATAAACATCTACTCCCTCTAAAAGACTATTAATGATTCCTTACAAATCATAAACAGACACTTACTCATTTGGCGAACATTCAGCATTAATTTGAACTCTAATTAACAGGCAAGTAATTATAAAATTATAGGCCAGAATGGAAATTTCAAAGGAGGACACTGCAGCTTTAGCGCTGTTGTTGTAGAAGTCGGTATTTCAACTGAGCATGTTTCCTTAATCTCTGAGGACATACCATGGTTCTTTTTATTATTATTATTATTATT